>CAXITZ010000048.1:0-58816 GCA_964034865.1 Eristalis intricaria
TCTAGGACTTAAAAACACTTTTGGTGATGTGTTCGTGTGTGTATTAACAGAATCCGATGCGTGGGAGCGCATTTCAGGACATCTGAATTTTTTGCTACTTTTGTATAGCTAGCATCGTCGTGTTGGAGCGTTTGGTCAGGTAATCCTCCAACTGCCATATCTGCCCTATTAGACCTATCTAGGACTTAAAAACACTTTTGGTGATGTGTTCGTGTGTGTATTAACAGAATCCGATGCGTGGGAGCGCATTTCAGGACATCTGAATTTTTTGCTACTTTTGTATAGCTAGCATCGTCGTGTTGGAGCGTTTGGTCAGGTAATCCTCCAACTGCCATATCTGCCCTATTAGACCTATCTAGGACTTAAAAACACTTTTGGTGATGTGTTCGTGTGTGTATTAACAGAATCCGATGCGTGGGAGCGCATTTCAGGACATCTGAATTTTTTGCTACTTTTGTATAGCTAGCATCGTCGTGTTGGAGCGTTTGGTCAGGTAATCCTCCAACTGCCATATCTGCCCTATTAGACCTATCTAGGACTTAAAAACACTTTTGGTGATGTGTTCGTGTGTGTATTAACAGAATCCGATGCGTGGGAGCGCATTTCAGGACATCTGAATTTTTTGCTACTTTTGTATAGCTAGCATCGTCGTGTTGGAGCGTTTGGTCAGGTAATCCTCCAACTGCCATATCTGCCCTATTAGACCTATCTAGGACTTAAAAACACTTTTGGTGATGTGTTCGTGTGTGTATTAACAGAATCCGATGCGTGGGAGCGCATTTCAGGACATCTGAATTTTTTGCTACTTTTGTATAGCTAGCATCGTCGTGTTGGAGCGTTTGGTCAGGTAATCCTCCAACTGCCATATCTGCCCTATTAGACCTATCTAGGACTTAAAAACACTTTTGGTGATGTGTTCGTGTGTGTATTAACAGAATCCGATGCGTGGGAGCGCATTTCAGGACATCTGAATTTTTTGCTACTTTTGTATAGCTAGCATCGTCGTGTTGGAGCGTTTGGTCAGGTAATCCTCCAACTGCCATATCTGCCCTATTAGACCTATCTAGGACTTAAAAACACTTTTGGTGATGTGTTCGTGTGTGTATTAACAGAATCCGATGCGTGGGAGCGCATTTCAGGACATCTGAATTTTTTGCTACTTTTGTATAGCTAGCATCGTCGTGTTGGAGCGTTTGGTCAGGTAATCCTCCAACTGCCATATCTGCCCTATTAGACCTATCTAGGACTTAAAAACACTTTTGGTGATGTGTTCGTGTGTGTATTAACAGAATCCGATGCGTGGGAGCGCATTTCAGGACATCTGAATTTTTTGCTACTTTTGTATAGCTAGCATCGTCGTGTTGGAGCGTTTGGTCAGGTAGTAGATCCTCCAACTGCCATATCTGCCCTATTAGACCTATCTAGGACTTAAAAACACTTTTGGTGATGTGTTCGTGTGTGTATTAACAGAATCCGATGCGTGGGAGCGCATTTCAGGACATCTGAATTTTTTGCTACTTTTGTATAGCTAGCATCGTCGTGTTGGAGCGTTTGGTCAGGTAATCCTCCAACTGCCATATCTGCCCTATTAGACCTATCTAGGACTTAAAAACACTTTTGGTGATGTGTTCGTGTGTGTATTAACAGAATCCGATGCGTGGGAGCGCATTTCAGGACATCTGAATTTTTTGCTACTTTTGTATAGCTAGCATCGTCGTGTTGGAGCGTTTGGTCAGGTAATCCTCCAACTGCCATATCTGCCCTATTAGACCTATCTAGGACTTAAAAACACTTTTGGTGATGTGTTCGTGTGTGTATTAACAGAATCCGATGCGTGGGAGCGCATTTCAGGACATCTGAATTTTTTGCTACTTTTGTATAGCTAGCATCGTCGTGTTGGAGCGTTTGGTCAGGTAATCCTCCAACTGCCATATCTGCCCTATTAGACCTATCTAGGACTTAAAAACACTTTTGGTGATGTGTTCGTGTGTGTATTAACAGAATCCGATGCGTGGGAGCGCATTTCAGGACATCTGAATTTTTTGCTACTTTTGTATAGCTAGCATCGTCGTGTTGGAGCGTTTGGTCAGGTAATCCTCCAACTGCCATATCTGCCCTATTAGACCTATCTAGGACTTAAAAACACTTTTGGTGATGTGTTCGTGTGTGTATTAACAGAATCCGATGCGTGGGAGCGCATTTCAGGACATCTGAATTTTTTGCTACTTTTGTATAGCTAGCATCGTCGTGTTGGAGCGTTTGGTCAGGTAATTGTCAGGTAATCCTCCAACTGCCATATCTGCCCTATTAGACCTATCTAGGACTTAAAAACACTTTTGGTGATGTGTTCGTGTGTGTATTAACAGAATCCGATGCGTGGGAGCGCATTTCAGGACATCTGAATTTTTTGCTACTTTTGTATAGCTAGCATCGTCGTGTTGGAGCGTTTGGTCAGGTAACCCTCCAACTGCCATATCTGCCCTATTAGACCTATCTAGGACTTAAAAACACTTTTGGTGATGTGTTCGTGTGTGTATTAACAGAATCCGATGCGTGGGAGCGCATTTCAGGACATCTGAATTTGTTGCTACTTTTGTATAGCTAGCATCGTCGTGTTGGAGCGTTTGGTCAGGTAATCCTCCAACTGCCATATCTGCCCTATTAGACCTATCTAGGACTTAAAAACACTTTTGGTGATGTGTTCGTGTGTGTATTAACAGAATCCGATGCGTGGGAGCGCATTTCAGGACATCTGAATTTTTTGCTACTTTTGTATAGCTAGCATCGTCGTGTTGGAGCGTTTGGTCAGGTAATTGTCAGGTAATCCTCCAACTGCCATATCTGCCCTATTAGACCTATCTAGGACTTAAAAACACTTTTGGTGATGTGTTCGTGTGTGTATTAACAGAATCCGATGCGTGGGAGCGCATTTCAGGACATCTGAATTTTTTGCTACTTTTGTATAGCTAGCATCGTCGTGTTGGAGCGTTTGGTCAGGTAACCCTCCAACTGCCATATCTGCCCTATTAGACCTATCTAGGACTTAAAAACACTTTTGGTGATGTGTTCGTGTGTGTATTAACAGAATCCGATGCGTGGGAGCGCATTTCAGGACATCTGAATTTGTTGCTACTTTTGTATAGCTAGCATCGTCGTGTTGGAGCGTTTGGTCAGGTAATCCTCCAACTGCCATATCTGCCCTATTAGACCTATCTAGGACTTAAAAACACTTTTGGTGATGTGTTCGTGTGTGTATTAACAGAATCCGATGCGTGGGAGCGCATTTCAGGACATCTGAATTTGTTGCTACTTTTGTATAGCTAGCATCGTCGTGTTGGAGCGTTTGGTCAGGTAACCCTCCAACTGCCATATCTGCCCTATTAGACCTATCTAGGACTTAAAAACACTTTTGGTGATGTGTTCGTGTGTGTATTAACAGAATCCGATGCGTGGGAGCGCATTTCAGGACATCTGAATTTGTTGCTACTTTTGTATAGCTAGCATCGTCGTGTTGGAGCGTTTGGTCAGGTAATCCTCCAACTGCCATATCTGCCCTATTAGACCTATCTAGGACTTAAAAACACTTTTGGTGATGTGTTCGTGTGTGTATTAACAGAATCCGATGCGTGGGAGCGCATTTCAGGACATCTGAATTTTTTGCTACTTTTGTATAGCTAGCATCGTCGTGTTGGAGCGTTTGGTCAGGTAATCCTCCAACTGCCATATCTGCCCTATTAGACCTATCTAGGACTTAAAAACACTTTTGGTGATGTGTTCGTGTGTGTATTAACAGAATCCGATGCGTGGGAGCGCATTTCAGGACATCTGAATTTGTTGCTACTTTTGTATAGCTAGCATCGTCGTGTTGGAGCGTTTGGTCAGGTAATCCTCCAACTGCCATATCTGCCCTATTAGACCTATCTAGGACTTAAAAACACTTTTGGTGATGTGTTCGTGTGTGTATTAACAGAATCCGATGCGTGGGAGCGCATTTCAGGACATCTGAATTTTTTGCTACTTTTGTATAGCTAGCATCGTCGTGTTGGAGCGTTTGGTCAGGTAATTGTCAGGTAATCCTCCAACTGCCATATCTGCCCTATTAGACCTATCTAGGACTTAAAAACACTTTTGGTGATGTGTTCGTGTGTGTATTAACAGAATCCGATGCGTGGGAGCGCATTTCAGGACATCTGAATTTTTTGCTACTTTTGTATAGCTAGCATCGTCGTGTTGGAGCGTTTGGTCAGGTAACCCTCCAACTGCCATATCTGCCCTATTAGACCTATCTAGGACTTAAAAACACTTTTGGTGATGTGTTCGTGTGTGTATTAACAGAATCCGATGCGTGGGAGCGCATTTCAGGACATCTGAATTTTTTGCTACTTTTGTATAGCTAGCATCGTCGTGTTGGAGCGTTTGGTCAGGTAATCCTCCAACTGCCATATCTGCCCTATTAGACCTATCTAGGACTTAAAAACACTTTTGGTGATGTGTTCGTGTGTGTATTAACAGAATCCGATGCGTGGGAGCGCATTTCAGGACATCTGAATTTGTTGCTACTTTTGTATAGCTAGCATCGTCGTGTTGGAGCGTTTGGTCAGGTAATCCTCCAACTGCCATATCTGCCCTATTAGACCTATCTAGGACTTAAAAACACTTTTGGTGATGTGTTCGTGTGTGTATTAACAGAATCCGATGCGTGGGAGCGCATTTCAGGACATCTGAATTTTTTGCTACTTTTGTATAGCTAGCATCGTCGTGTTGGAGCGTTTGGTCAGGTAATTGTCAGGTAATCCTCCAACTGCCATATCTGCCCTATTAGACCTATCTAGGACTTAAAAACACTTTTGGTGATGTGTTCGTGTGTGTATTAACAGAATCCGATGCGTGGGAGCGCATTTCAGGACATCTGAATTTTTTGCTACTTTTGTATAGCTAGCATCGTCGTGTTGGAGCGTTTGGTCAGGTAACCCTCCAACTGCCATATCTGCCCTATTAGACCTATCTAGGACTTAAAAACACTTTTGGTGATGTGTTCGTGTGTGTATTAACAGAATCCGATGCGTGGGAGCGCATTTCAGGACATCTGAATTTGTTGCTACTTTTGTATAGCTAGCATCGTCGTGTTGGAGCGTTTGGTCAGGTAATCCTCCAACTGCCATATCTGCCCTATTAGACCTATCTAGGACTTAAAAACACTTTTGGTGATGTGTTCGTGTGTGTATTAACAGAATCCGATGCGTGGGAGCGCATTTCAGGACATCTGAATTTGTTGCTACTTTTGTATAGCTAGCATCGTCGTGTTGGAGCGTTTGGTCAGGTAACCCTCCAACTGCCATATCTGCCCTATTAGACCTATCTAGGACTTAAAAACACTTTTGGTGATGTGTTCGTGTGTGTATTAACAGAATCCGATGCGTGGGAGCGCATTTCAGGACATCTGAATTTGTTGCTACTTTTGTATAGCTAGCATCGTCGTGTTGGAGCGTTTGGTCAGGTAATCCTCCAACTGCCATATCTGCCCTATTAGACCTATCTAGGACTTAAAAACACTTTTGGTGATGTGTTCGTGTGTGTATTAACAGAATCCGATGCGTGGGAGCGCATTTCAGGACATCTGAATTTTTTGCTACTTTTGTATAGCTAGCATCGTCGTGTTGGAGCGTTTGGTCAGGTAATCCTCCAACTGCCATATCTGCCCTATTAGACCTATCTAGGACTTAAAAACACTTTTGGTGATGTGTTCGTGTGTGTATTAACAGAATCCGATGCGTGGGAGCGCATTTCAGGACATCTGAATTTGTTGCTACTTTTGTATAGCTAGCATCGTCGTGTTGGAGCGTTTGGTCAGGTAATCCTCCAACTGCCATATCTGCCCTATTAGACCTATCTAGGACTTAAAAACACTTTTGGTGATGTGTTCGTGTGTGTATTAACAGAATCCGATGCGTGGGAGCGCATTTCAGGACATCTGAATTTTTTGCTACTTTTGTATAGCTAGCATCGTCGTGTTGGAGCGTTTGGTCAGGTAATTGTCAGGTAATCCTCCAACTGCCATATCTGCCCTATTAGACCTATCTAGGACTTAAAAACACTTTTGGTGATGTGTTCGTGTGTGTATTAACAGAATCCGATGCGTGGGAGCGCATTTCAGGACATCTGAATTTTTTGCTACTTTTGTATAGCTAGCATCGTCGTGTTGGAGCGTTTGGTCAGGTAACCCTCCAACTGCCATATCTGCCCTATTAGACCTATCTAGGACTTAAAAACACTTTTGGTGATGTGTTCGTGTGTGTATTAACAGAATCCGATGCGTGGGAGCGCATTTCAGGACATCTGAATTTGTTGCTACTTTTGTATAGCTAGCATCGTCGTGTTGGAGCGTTTGGTCAGGTAATCCTCCAACTGCCATATCTGCCCTATTAGACCTATCTAGGACTTAAAAACACTTTTGGTGATGTGTTCGTGTGTGTATTAACAGAATCCGATGCGTGGGAGCGCATTTCAGGACATCTGAATTTGTTGCTACTTTTGTATAGCTAGCATCGTCGTGTTGGAGCGTTTGGTCAGGTAATCCTCCAACTGCCATATCTGCCCTATTAGACCTATCTAGGACTTAAAAACACTTTTGGTGATGTGTTCGTGTGTGTATTAACAGAATCCGATGCGTGGGAGCGCATTTCAGGACATCTGAATTTTTTGCTACTTTTGTATAGCTAGCATCGTCGTGTTGGAGCGTTTGGTCAGGTAATTGTCAGGTAATCCTCCAACTGCCATATCTGCCCTATTAGACCTATCTAGGACTTAAAAACACTTTTGGTGATGTGTTCGTGTGTGTATTAACAGAATCCGATGCGTGGGAGCGCATTTCAGGACATCTGAATTTTTTGCTACTTTTGTATAGCTAGCATCGTCGTGTTGGAGCGTTTGGTCAGGTAACCCTCCAACTGCCATATCTGCCCTATTAGACCTATCTAGGACTTAAAAACACTTTTGGTGATGTGTTCGTGTGTGTATTAACAGAATCCGATGCGTGGGAGCGCATTTCAGGACATCTGAATTTTTTGCTACTTTTGTATAGCTAGCATCGTCGTGTTGGAGCGTTTGGTCAGGTAATTGTCAGGTAATCCTCCAACTGCCATATCTGCCCTATTAGACCTATCTAGGACTTAAAAACACTTTTGGTGATGTGTTCGTGTGTGTATTAACAGAATCCGATGCGTGGGAGCGCATTTCAGGACATCTGAATTTGTTGCTACTTTTGTATAGCTAGCATCGTCGTGTTGGAGCGTTTGGTCAGGTAATCCTCCAACTGCCATATCTGCCCTATTAGACCTATCTAGGACTTAAAAACACTTTTGGTGATGTGTTCGTGTGTGTATTAACAGAATCCGATGCGTGGGAGCGCATTTCAGGACATCTGAATTTGTTGCTACTTTTGTATAGCTAGCATCGTCGTGTTGGAGCGTTTGGTCAGGTAATCCTCCAACTGCCATATCTGCCCTATTAGACCTATCTAGGACTTAAAAACACTTTTGGTGATGTGTTCGTGTGTGTATTAACAGAATCCGATGCGTGGGAGCACATTTCAGGACATCTGAATTTTTTGCTACTTTTGTATAGCTAGCATCGTCGTGTTGGAGCGTTTGGTCAGGTAATCCTCCAACTGCCATATCTGCCCTATTAGACCTATCTAGGACTTAAAAACACTTTTGGTGATGTGTTCGTGTGTGTATTAACAGAATCCGATGCGTGGGAGCGCATTTCAGGACATCTGAATTTGTTGCTACTTTTGTATAGCTAGCATCGTCGTGTTGGAGCGTTTGGTCAGGTAATCCTCCAACTGCCATATCTGCCCTATTAGACCTATCTAGGACTTAAAAACACTTTTGGTGATGTGTTCGTGTGTGTATTAACAGAATCCGATGCGTGGGAGCACATTTCAGGACATCTGAATTTTTTGCTACTTTTGTATAGCTAGCATCGTCGTGTTGGAGCGTTTGGTCAGGTAATCCTCCAACTGCCATATCTGCCCTATTAGACCTATCTAGGACTTAAAAACACTTTTGGTGATGTGTTCGTGTGTGTATTAACAGAATCCGATGCGTGGGAGCGCATTTCAGGACATCTGAATTTGTTGCTACTTTTGTATAGCTAGCATCGTCGTGTTGGAGCGTTTGGTCAGGTAATCCTCCAACTGCCATATCTGCCCTATTAGACCTATCTAGGACTTAAAAACACTTTTGGTGATGTGTTCGTGTGTGTATTAACAGAATCCGATGCGTGGGAGCGCATTTCAGGACATCTGAATTTTTTGCTACTTTTGTATAGCTAGCATCGTCGTGTTGGAGCGTTTGGTCAGGTAATTGTCAGGTAATCCTCCAACTGCCATATCTGCCCTATTAGACCTATCTAGGACTTAAAAACACTTTTGGTGATGTGTTCGTGTGTGTATTAACAGAATCCGATGCGTGGGAGCGCATTTCAGGACATCTGAATTTTTTGCTACTTTTGTATAGCTAGCATCGTCGTGTTGGAGCGTTTGGTCAGGTAACCCTCCAACTGCCATATCTGCCCTATTAGACCTATCTAGGACTTAAAAACACTTTTGGTGATGTGTTCGTGTGTGTATTAACAGAATCCGATGCGTGGGAGCGCATTTCAGGACATCTGAATTTGTTGCTACTTTTGTATAGCTAGCATCGTCGTGTTGGAGCGTTTGGTCAGGTAATCCTCCAACTGCCATATCTGCCCTATTAGACCTATCTAGGACTTAAAAACACTTTTGGTGATGTGTTCGTGTGTGTATTAACAGAATCCGATGCGTGGGAGCACATTTCAGGACATCTGAATTTTTTGCTACTTTTGTATAGCTAGCATCGTCGTGTTGGAGCGTTTGGTCAGGTAATCCTCCAACTGCCATATCTGCCCTATTAGACCTATCTAGGACTTAAAAACACTTTTGGTGATGTGTTCGTGTGTGTATTAACAGAATCCGATGCGTGGGAGCGCATTTCAGGACATCTGAATTTGTTGCTACTTTTGTATAGCTAGCATCGTCGTGTTGGAGCGTTTGGTCAGGTAATCCTCCAACTGCCATATCTGCCCTATTAGACCTATCTAGGACTTAAAAACACTTTTGGTGATGTGTTCGTGTGTGTATTAACAGAATCCGATGCGTGGGAGCGCATTTCAGGACATCTGAATTTTTTGCTACTTTTGTATAGCTAGCATCGTCGTGTTGGAGCGTTTGGTCAGGTAATCCTCCAACTGCCATATCTGCCCTATTAGACCTATCTAGGACTTAAAAACACTTTTGGCGATGTGTTCGTGTGTGTATTAACAGAATCCGATGCGTGGGAGCGCATTTCAGGACATCTGAATTTTTTGCTACTTTTGTATAGCTAGCATCGTCGTGTTGGAGCGTTTGGTCAGGTAATTGTCAGGTAATCCTCCAACTGCCATATCTGCCCTATTAGACCTATCTAGGACTTAAAAACATTTTTGGTGATGTGTTCGTGTGTGTATTAACAGAATCCGATGCGTGGGAGCGCATTTCAGGACATCTGAATTTTTTGCTACTTTTGTATAGCTAGCATCGTCGTGTTGGAGCGTTTGGTCAGGTAATTGTCAGGTAATCCTCCAACTGCCATATCTGCCCTATTAGACCTATCTAGGACTTAAAAACACTTTTGGTGATGTGTTCGTGTGTGTATTAACAGAATCCGATGCGTTGCAGCGCATTTCAGGACATCTGAATTTTTTGCTACTTTTGTATAGCTAGCATCGTCGTGTTGGAGCGTTTGGTCAGGTAATTGTCAGGTAATCCTCCAACTGCCATATCTGCCCTATTAGACCTATCTAGGACTTAAAAACACTTTTGGTGATGTGTTCGTGTGTGTATTAACAGAATCCGATGCGTAAGAGCGCATTTCAGGACATCTGAATTTTTTGCTACTTTTGTATAGCTAGCATCGTCGTGTTGGAGCGTTTGGTCAGGTAATTGTCAGGTAATCCTCCAACTGCCATATCTGCCCTATTAGACCTATCTAGGACTTAAAAACACTTTTGGTGATGTGTTCGTGTGTGTATTAACAGAATCCGATGCGTGGGAGCGCATTTCAGGACATCTGAATTTTTTGCTACTTTCGTCGTGTTGGAGCGTTTGGTCAGGTAATCCTCCAACTGCCATATCTGCCCTATTAGACCTATCTAGGACTTAAAAACACTTTTGGCGATGTGTTCGTGTGTGTATTAACAGAATCCGATGCGTGGGAGCGCATTTCAGGACATCTGAATATTTTGCTACTTTTGTATAGCTAGCATCGTCGTGTTGGAGCATTTGGTCAGGTAATTGTCAGGTAATCCTCCAACTGCCATATCTGCCCTATTAGACCTATCTAGGACTTAAAAACACTTTTGGTGATGTGTTCGTGTGTGTATTAACAGAATCCGATGCGTGGGAGCGCATTTCAGGACATCTGAATTTTTTGCTACTTTTGTATAGCTAGCATCGTCGTGTTGGAGCGTTTGGTCAGGTAATCCTCCAACTGCCATATCTGCCCTATTAGACCTATCTAGGACTTAAAAACACTTTTGGCGATGTGTTCGTGTGTGTATTAACAGAATCCGATGCGTGGGAGCGCATTTCAGGACATCTGAATTTTTTGCTACTTTTGTATAGCTAGCATCGTCGTGTTGGAGCGTTTGGTCAGGTAATTGTCAGGTAATCCTCCAACTGCCATATCTGCCCTATTAGACCTATCTAGGACTTAAAAACATTTTTGGTGATGTGTTCGTGTGTGTATTAACAGAATCCGATGCGTGGGAGCGCATTTCAGGACATCTGAATTTTTTGCTACTTTTGTATAGCTAGCATCGTCGTGTTGGAGCGTTTGGTCAGGTAATTGTCAGGTAATCCTCCAACTGCCATATCTGCCCTATTAGACCTATCTAGGACTTAAAAACACTTTTGGTGATGTGTTCGTGTGTGTATTAACAGAATCCGATGCGTGGGAGCGCATTTCAGGACATCTGAATTTTTTGCTACTTTTGTATAGCTAGCATCGTCGTGTTGGAGCGTTTGGTCAGGTAATTGTCAGGTAATCCTCCAACTGCCATATCTGCCCTATTAGACCTATCTAGGACTTAAAAACAATTTTGGTGATGTGTCCGTGTGTGTATTAACAGAATCCGATGCGTGGGAGCGCATTTCAGGACATCTGAATTTTTTGCTACTTTTGTATAGCTAGCATCGTCGTGTTGGAGCGTTTGGTCAGGTAATTGTCAGGTAATCCTCCAACTGCCATATCTGCCCTATTAGACCTATCTAGGACTTAAAAACACTTTTGGTGATGTGTTCGTGTGTGTATTAACAGAATCCGATGCGTAAGAGCGCATTTCAGGACATCTGAATTTTTTGCTACTTTTGTATAGCTAGCATCGTCGTGTTGGAGCGTTTGGTCAGGTAATTGTCAGGTAATCCTCCAACTGCCATATCTGCCCTATTAGACTTATCTAGGACTTAAAAACACTTTTGGTGATGTGTTCGTGTGTGTATTAACAGAATCCGATGCGTGGGAGCGCATTTCAGGACATCTGAATTTTTTGCTACTTTTGTATAGCTAGCATCGTCGTGTTGGAGCGTTTGGTCAGGTAATCCTCCAACTGCCATATCTGCCCTATTAGACCTATCTAGGACTTAAAAACACCTTTGGTGATGTGTTCGTGTGTGTATTACCAGAATCCGATGCGTGGGAGCGCATTTCTGGACATCTGAATTTTTTGCTACTTTTGTATAGCTAGCATCGTCGTGTTGGAGCGTTTGGTCAGGTAATTGTCAGGTAATCCTCCAACTGCCATATCTGCCCTATTAGACCTATCTAGGACTTAAAAACACTTTTGGTGATGTGTTCGTGTGTGTATTACCAGAATCCGATGCGTGGGAGCGCATTTCAGGACATCTGAATTTTTTGCTACTTTTGTATAGCTAGCATCGCCGTGTTGGAGCGTTTGGTCAGGTAATCCTCCAACTGCCATATCTGCCCTATTAGACCTATCTAGGACTTAAAAACACTTTTGGTGATGTGTTCGTGTGTGTATTAACAGAATCCGATGCGTGGGAGCGCATTTCAGGACATCTGAATTTTTTGCTACTTTTGTATAGCTAGCATCGTCGTGTTGGAGCGTTTGGTCAGGTAATCCTCCAACTGCCATATCTGCCCTATTAGACCTATCTAGGACTTAAAAACACTTTTGGTGATGTGTTCGTGTGTATATTAACAGAATCCGATGCGTGGGAGCGCATTTCAGGACATCTGAATTTTTTGCTACTTTTGTATAGCTAGCATCGTCGTGTTGGAGCGTTTGGTCAGGTAATCCTCCAACTGCCATATCCGCCCTATTAGACCTATCTAGGACTTAAAAACACTTTTGGTGATGTGTTCGTGTGTGTATTAACAGAATCCGATGCGTGGGAGCGCATTTCAGGACATCTGAATTTTTTGCTACTTTTGTATAGCTAGCATCGTCGTGTTGGAGCGTTTGGTCAGGTAATCCTCCAACTGCCATATCTGCCCTATTAGACCTATCTAGGACTTAAAAACACTTTTGGTGATGTGTTCGTGTGTGTATTAACAGAATCCGATGCGTGGGAGCGCATTTAAGGACATCTGAATTTTTTGCTACTTTTGTATAGCTAGCATCGTCGTGTTGGAGCGTTTGGTCAGGTAATCCTCCAACTGCCATATCTGCCCTATTAGACCTATCTAGGACTTAAAAACACTTTTGGTGATGTGTTCGTGTGTATATTAACAGAATCCGATGCGTGGGAGCGCATTTAAGGACATCTGAATTTTTTGCTAGTTTTGTATAGCTAGCATCGTCGTGTTGGAGCGTTTGGTCAGGTAATTGTCAGGTAATCCTCCAACTGCCATATCTGCCCTATTAGACCTATCTAGGACTTAAAAACACTTTTGGTGATGTGTTCGTGTGTGTATTAACAGAATCCGATGCGTGGGAGCGCATTTCAGGACATCTGAATTTTTTGCTACTTTTGTATAGCTAGCATCGTCGTGTTGGAGCGTTTGGTCAGGTAATCCTCCAACTGCCATATCCGCCCTATTAGACCTATCTAGGACTTAAAAACACTTTTGGTGATGTGTTCGTGTGTGTATTAACAGAATCCGATGCGTGGGAGCGCATTTCAGGACATCTGAATTTTTTGCTACTTTTGTATAGCTAGCATCGTCGTGTTGGAGCGTTTGGTCAGGTAATCCTCCAACTGCCATATCCGCCCTATTAGACCTATCTAGGACTTAAAAACACTTTTGGTGATGTGTTCGTGTGTGTATTACCAGAATCCGATGCGTGGGAGCGCATTTCAGGACATCTGAATTTTTTGCTACTTTTGTATAGCTAGCATCGTCGTGTTGGAGCGTTTGGTCAGGTAATCCTCCAACTGCCATATCTGTCCTATTAGACCTATCTAAAACTTAAAAACACTTTTGGTGATGTGTTCGTGTGTGTATTACCAGAATCCGATGCGTGGGAGCGCATTTAAGGACATCTGAATTTTTTGCTAGTTTTGTATAGCTAGCATCGTCGTGTTGGAGCGTTTGGTCAGGTAATTGTCAGGTAATCCTCCAACTGCCATATCTGCCCTATTAGACCTATCTAGGACTTAAAAACACTTTTGGTGATGTGTTCGTGTGTGTATTAACAGAATCCGATGCGTGGGAGCGCATTTAAGGACATCTGAATTTTTTGCTAGTTTTGTATAGCTAGCATCGTCGTGTTGGAGCGTTTGGTCAGGTAATCCTCCAACTGCCATATCTGCCCTATTAGACCTATCTAGGACTTAAAAACACTTTTGGTGATGTGTTCGTGTGTGTATTAACAGAATCCGATGCGTGGGAGCGCATTTAAGGACATCTGAATTTTTTGCTACTTTTGTATAGCTAGCATCGTCGTGTTGGAGCGTTTGGTCAGGTAATCCTCCAACTGCCATATCTGCCCTATTAGACCTATCTAGGACTTAAAAACACTTTTGGTGATGTGTTCGTGTGTGTATTAACAGAATCCGATGCGTGGGAGCGCATTTCAGGACATCTGAATTTTTTGCTACTTTTGTATAGCTAGCATCGTCGTGTTGGAGCGTTTGGTCAGGTAATCCTCCAACTGCCATATCTGCCCTATTAGACCTATCTAGGACTTAAAAACACTTTTGGTGATGTGTTCGTGTGTGTATTAACAGAATCCGATGCGTGGGAGCGCATTTAAGGACATCTGAATTTTTTGCTACTTTTGTATAGCTAGCATCGTCGTGTTGGAGCGTTTGGTCAGGTAATCCTCCAACTGCCATATCTGCCCTATTAGACCTATCTAGGACTTAAAAACACTTTTGGTGATGTGTTCGTGTGTGTATTAACAGAATCCGATGCGTGGGAGCGCATTTCAGGACATCTGAATTTTTTGCTACTTTTGTATAGCTAGCATCGTCGTGTTGGAGCGTTTGGTCAGGTAATCCCCAAAATGCCATATCTGCCCTATTAGACCTATCTAGGACTTAAAAACACTTTTGGCGATGTGTTCGTGTGTGTATTAACAGAATCCGATGCGTGGGAGCGCATTTCAGGACATCTGAATTTTTTGCTACTTTTGTATAGCTAGCATCGTCGTGTTGGAGCGTTTGGTCAGGTAATTGTCAGGTAATCCTCCAACTGCCATATCTGCCCTATTAGACCTATCTAGGACTTAAAAACACTTTTGGTGATGTGTTCGTGTGTGTATTAACAGAATCCGATGCGTAAGAGCGCATTTCAGGACATCTGAATTTTTTGCTACTTTTGTATAGCTAGCATCGTCGTGTTGGAGCGTTTGGTCAGGTAATTGTCAGGTAATCCTCCAACTGCCATATCTGCCCTATTCGACCTATCTAGGACTTAAAAACACTTTTGGTGATGTGTTCGTGTGTGTATTAACAGAATCCGATGCGTGGGAGCACATTTCAGGACATCTGAATTTTTTGCTACTTTTGTATAGCTAGCATCGTCGTGTTGGAGCGTTTGGTCAGGTAATCCTCCAACTGCCATATCTGCCCTATTAGACCTATCTAGGACTTAAAAACATTTTTGGTGATGTGTTCGTGTGTGTATTAACAGAATCCGATGCGTGGGAGCGCATTTCAGGACATCTGAATTTTTTGCTACTTTTGTATAGCTAGCATCGTCGTGTTGGAGCGTTTGGTCAGGTAATTGTCAGGTAATCCTCCAACTGCCATATCTGCCCTATTAGACTTATCTAGGACTTAAAAACACTTTTGGTGATGTGTTCGTGTGTGTATTAACAGAATCCGATGCGTGGGAGCGCATTTCAGGACATCTGAATTTTTTGCTACTTTTGTATAGCTAGCATCGTCGTGTTGGAGCGTTTGGTCAGGTAATTGTCAGGTAATCCTCCAACTGCCATATCTGCCCTATTAGACCTATCTAGGACTTAAAAACACTTTTGGTGATGTGTTCGTGTGTGTATTAACAGAATCCGATGCGTTGCAGCGCATTTCAGGACATCTGAATTTTTTGCTACTTTTGTATAGCTAGCATCGTCGTGTTGGAGCGTTTGGTCAGGTAATTGTCAGGTAATCCTCCAACTGCCATATCTGCCCTATTAGACCTATCTAGGACTTAAAAACACTTTTGGTGATGTGTTCGTGTGTGTATTAACAGAATCCGATGCGTAAGAGCGCATTTCAGGACATCTGAATTTTTTGCTACTTTTGTATAGCTAGCATCGTCGTGTTGGAGCGTTTGGTCAGGTAATTGTCAGGTAATCCTCCAACTGCCATATCTGCCCTATTAGACTTATCTAGGACTTAAAAACACTTTTGGTGATGTGTTCGTGTGTGTATTAACAGAATCCGATGCGTGGGAGCGCATTTCAGGACATCTGAATTTTTTGCTACTTTCGTCGTGTTGGAGCGTTTGCTCATGTAATCCTCCAACTGCCATATCTGCCCTATTAGACCTATCTAGGACTTAAAAACACTTTTGGTGATGTGTTCGTGTGTGTATTAACAGAATCCGATGCGTGGGAGCGCATTTCAGGACATCTGAATTTTTTGCTACTTTTGTATAGCTAGCATCGTCGTGTTGGAGCATTTGGTCAGGTAATTGTCAGGTAATCCTCCAACTGCCATATCTGCCCTATTAGACCTATCTAGGACTTAAAAACACTTTTGGTGATGTGTTCGTGTGTGTATTAACAGAATCCGATGCGTGGGAGCGCATTTCAGGACATCTGAATTTTTTGCTACTTTTGTATAGCTAGCATCGTCGTGTTGGAGCGTTTGGTCAGGTAATCCTCCAACTGCCATATCTGCCCTATTAGACCTATCTAGGACTTAAAAACACTTTTGGCGATGTGTTCGTGTGTGTATTAACAGAATCCGATGCGTGGGAGCGCATTTCAGGACATCTGAATTTTTTGCTACTTTTGTATAGCTAGCATCGTCGTGTTGGAGCGTTTGGTCAGGTAATTGTCAGGTAATCCTCCAACTGCCATATCTGCCCTATTAGACCTATCTAGGACTTAAAAACATTTTTGGTGATGTGTTCGTGTGTGTATTAACAGAATCCGATGCGTGGGAGCGCATTTCAGGACATCTGAATTTTTTGCTACTTTTGTATAGCTAGCATCGTCGTGTTGGAGCGTTTGGTCAGGTAATTGTCAGGTAATCCTCCAACTGCCATATCTGTCCTATTAGACCTATCTAGGACTTAAAAACACTTTTGGTGATGTGTTCGTGTGTGTATTAACAGAATCCGATGCGTGGGAGCGCATTTCAGGACATCTGAATTTTTTGCTACTTTTGTATAGCTAGCATCGTCGTGTTGGAGCGTTTGGTCAGGTAATCCTCCAACTGCCATATCTGCCCTATTAGACCTATCTAGGACTTAAAAACACTTTTGGTGATGTGTTCGTGTGTGTATTACCAGAATCCGATGCGTGGGAGCGCATTTCAGGACATCTGAATTTTTTGCTACTTTTGTATAGCTAGCATCGCCGTGTTGGAGCGTTTGGTCAGGTAATCCTCCAACTGCCATATCTGCCCTATTAGACCTATCTAGGACTTAAAAACACTTTTGGTGATGTGTTCGTGTGTGTATTAACAGAATCCGATGCGTGGAAGCGCATTTCAGGACATCTGAATTTTTTGCTACTTTTGTATAGCTAGCATCGTCGTGTTGGAGCGTTTGGTCAGGTAATCCTCCAACTGCCATATCTGCCCTATTAGACCTATCTAGGACTTAAAAACACTTTTGGTGATGTGTTCGTGTGTATATTAACAGAATCCGATGCGTGGGAGCGCATTTCAGGACATCTGAATTTTTTGCTACTTTTGTATAGCTAGCATCGTCGTGTTGGAGCGTTTGGTCAGGTAATCCTCCAACTGCCATATCTGCCCTATTAGACCTATCTAGGACTTAAAAACACTTTTGGTGATGTGTTCGTGTGTGTATTAACAGAATCCGATGCGTGGGAGCGCATTTCAGGACATCTGAATTTTTTGCTACTTTTGTATAGCTAGCATCGTCGTGTTGGAGCGTTTGGTCAGGTAATCCTCCAACTGCCATATCTGCCCTATTAGACCTATCTAGGACTTAAAAACACTTTTGGTGATGTGTTCGTGTGTGTATTAACAGAATCCGATGCGTGGGAGCGCATTTAAGGACATCTGAATTTTTTGCTACTTTTGTATAGCTAGCATCGTCGTGTTGGAGCGTTTGGTCAGGTAATCCTCCAACTGCCATATCTGCCCTATTAGACCTATCTAGGACTTAAAAACACTTTTGGTGATGTGTTCGTGTGTATATTAACAGAATCCGATGCGTGGGAGCGCATTTAAGGACATCTGAATTTTTTGCTAGTTTTGTATAGCTAGCATCGTCGTGTTGGAGCGTTTGGTCAGGTAATTGTCAGGTAATCCTCCAACTGCCATATCTGCCCTATTAGACCTATCTAGGACTTAAAAACACTTTTGGTGATGTGTTCGTGTGTGTATTAACAGAATCCGATGCGTGGGAGCGCATTTAAGGACATCTGAATTTTTTGCTAGTTTTGTATAGCTAGCATCGTCGTGTTGGAGCGTTTGGTCAGGTAATCCTCCAACTGCCATATCTGCCCTATTAGACCTATCTAGGACTTAAAAACACTTTTGGTGATGTGTTCGTGTGTGTATTACCAGAATCCGATGCGTGGGAGCGCATTTCAGGACATCTGAATTTTTTGCTACTTTTGTATAGCTAGCATCGTCGTGTTGGAGCGTTTGGTCAGGTAATCCTCCAACTGCCATATCTGCCCTATTAGACCTATCTAGGACTTAAAAACACTTTTGGTGATGTGTTCGTGTGTGTATTAACAGAATCCGATGCGTGGGAGCGCATTTAAGGACATCTGAATTTTTTGCTACTTTTGTATAGCTAGCATCGTCGTGTTGGAGCGTTTGGTCAGGTAATCCTCCAACTGCCATATCTGCCCTATTAGACCTATCTAGGACTTAAAAACACTTTTGGTGATGTGTTCGTGTGTGTATTACCAGAATCCGATGCGTGGGAGCGCATTTCAGGACATCTGAATTTTTTGCTACTTTTGTATAGCTAGCATCGTCGTGTTGGAGCGTTTGGTCAGGTAATCCTCCAACTGCCATATCTGTCCTATTAGACCTATCTAGGACTTAAAAACACTTTTGGTGATGTGTTCGTGTGTGTATTACCAGAATCCGATGCGTGGGAGCGCATTTAAGGACATCTGAATTTTTTGCTAGTTTTGTATAGCTAGCATCGTCGTGTTGGAGCGTTTGGTCAGGTAATTGTCAGGTAATCCTCCAACTGCCATATCTGCCCTATTAGACCTATCTAGGACTTAAAAACACTTTTGGTGATGTGTTCGTGTGTGTATTAACAGAATCCGATGCGTGGGAGCGCATTTAAGGACATCTGAATTTTTTGCTAGTTTTGTATAGCTAGCATCGTCGTGTTGGAGCGTTTGGTCAGGTAATCCTCCAACTGCCATATCTGCCCTATTAGACCTATCTAGGACTTAAAAACACTTTTGGTGATGTGTTCGTGTGTGTATTAACAGAATCCGATGCGTGGGAGCGCATTTAAGGACATCTGAATTTTTTGCTACTTTTGTATAGCTAGCATCGTCGTGTTGGAGCGTTTGGTCAGGTAATCCTCCAACTGCCATATCTGCCCTATTAGACCTATCTAGGACTTAAAAACACTTTTGGTGATGTGTTCGTGTGTGTATTAACAGAATCCGATGCGTGGGAGCGCATTTCAGGACATCTGAATTTTTTGCTACTTTTGTATAGCTAGCATCGTCGTGTTGGAGCGTTTGGTCAGGTAATCCTCCAACTGCCATATCTGCCCTATTAGACCTATCTAGGACTTAAAAACACTTTTGGTGATGTGTTCGTGTGTATATTAACAGAATCCGATGCGTGGGAGCGCATTTCAGGACATCTGAATTTTTTGCTACTTTTGTATAGCTAGCATCGTCGTGTTGGAGCGTTTGGTCAGGTAATCCTCCAACTGCCATATCTGTCCTATTAGACCTATCTAGGACTTAAAAACACTTTTGGTGATGTGTTCGTGTGTGTATTACCAGAATCCGATGCGTGGGAGCGCATTTCAGGACATCTGAATTTTTTGCTACTTTTGTATAGCTAGCATCGTCGGGTTGGAGCGTTTGGTCAGGTAATCCTCCAACTGCCATATCTGTCCTATTAGACCTATCTAGGACTTAAAAACACTTTTGGTGATGTGTTCGTGTGTGTATTACCAGAATCCGATGCGTGGGAGCGCATTTAAGGACATCTGAATTTTTTGCTACTTTTGTATAGCTAGCATCGTCGTGTTGGAGCGTTTGGTCAGGTAATCCTCCAACTGCCATATCTGCCCTATTAGACCTATCTAGGACTTAAAAACACTTTTGGTGATGTGTTCGTGTGTATATTAACAGAATCCGATGCGTGGGAGCGCATTTAAGGACATCTGAATTTTTTGCTACTTTTGTATAGCTAGCATCGTCGTGTTGGAGCGTTTGGTCAGGTAATCCTCCAACTGCCATATCTGCCCTATTAGACCTATCTAGGACTTAAAAAACTTTTGGTGATGTGTTCGTGTGTATATTAACAGAATCCGATGCGTGGGAGCGCATTTCAGGACATCTGAATTTGTTGCTACTTTTGTATAGCTAGCATCGTCGTGTTGGAGCGTTTGGTCAGGTAATTGTCAGGTAATCCTCCAACTGCCATATCTGTCCTATTAGACCTATCTAGGACTTAAAAACACTTTTGGTGATGTGTTCGTGTGTGTATTAACAGAATCCGATGCGTGGGAGCGCATTTCAGGACATCTGAATTTTTTGCTACTTTTGTATAGCTAGCATCGTCGTGTTGGAGCGTTTGGTCAGGTAATCCTCCAACTGCCATATCTGCCCTATTAGACCTATCTAGGACTTAAAAACACTTTTGGTGATGTGTTCGTGTGTATATTAACAGAATCCGATGCGTGGGAGCGCATTTCAGGACATCTGAATTTTTTGCTACTTTTGTATAGCTAGCATCGTCGTGTTGGAGCGTTTGGTCAGGTAATCCTCCAACTGCCATATCTGCCCTATTAGACCTATCTAGGACTTAAAAACACTTTTGGTGATGTGTTCGTGTGTGTATTAACAGAATCCGATGCGTGGGAGCGCATTTCAGGACATCTGAATTTTTTGCTAGTTTTGTATAGCTAGCATCGTCGTGTTGGAGCGTTTGGTCAGGTAATCCTCCAACTGCCATATCTGCCCTATTAGACCTATCTAGGACTTAAAAACACTTTTGGTGATGTGTTCGTGTGTGTATTACCAGAATCCGATGCGTGGGAGCGCATTTCAGGACATCTGAATTTTTTGCTACTTTTGTATAGCTAGCATCGTCGTGTTGGAGCGTTTGGTCAGGTAATCCTCCAACTGCCATATCTGTCCTATTAGACCTATCTAGGACTTAAAAACACTTTTGGTGATGTGTTCGTGTGTATATTAACAGAATCCGATGCGTGGGAGCGCATTTAAGGACATCTGAATTTTTTGCTACTTTTGTATAGCTAGCATCGTCGTGTTGGAGCGTTTGGTCAGGTAATCCTCCAACTGCCATATCTGCCCTATTAGACCTATCTAGGACTTAAAAACACTTTTGGTGATGTGTTCGTGTGTATATTAACAGAATCCGATGCGTGGGAGCGCATTTCAGGACATCTGAATTTTTTGCTACTTTTGTATAGCTAGCATCGTCGTGTTGGAGCGTTTGGTCAGGTAATCCTCCAACTGCCATATCTGCCCTATTAGACCTATCTAGGACTTAAAAACACTTTTGGTGATGTGTTCGTGTGTATATTAACAGAATCCGATGCGTGGGAGCGCATTTCAGGACATCTGAATTTTTTGCTACTTTTGTATAGCTAGCATCGTCGTGTTGGAGCGTTTGGTCAGGTAATCCTCCAACTGCCATATCTGTCCTATTAGACCTATCTAGGACTTAAAAACACTTTTGGTGATGTGTTCGTGTGTATATTAACAGAATCCGATGCGTGGGAGCGCATTTAAGGACATCTGAATTTTTTGCTACTTTTGTATAGCTAGCATCGTCGTGTTGGAGCGTTTGGTCAGGTAATCCTCCAACTGCCATATCTGCCCTATTAGACCTATCTAGGACTTAAAAACACTTTTGGTGATGTGTTCGTGTGTATATTAACAGAATCCGATGCGTGGGAGCGCATTTCAGGACATCTGAATTTTTTGCTACTTTTGTATAGCTAGCATCGTCGTGTTGGAGCGTTTGGTCAGGTAATCCTCCAACTGCCATATCTGTCCTATTAGACCTATCTAGGACTTAAAAACACTTTTGGTGATGTGTTCGTGTGTGTATTAACAGAATCCGATGCGTGGGAGCGCATTTCAGGACATCTGAATTTTTTGCTACTTTTGTATAGCTAGCATCGTCGTGTTGGAGCGTTTGGTCAGGTAATCCTCCAACTGCCATATCTGCCCTATTAGACCTATCTAGGACTTAAAAACACTTTTGGTGATGTGTTCGTGTGTGTATTAACAGAATCCGATGCGTGGGAGCGCATTTAAGGACATCTGAATTTTTTGCTACTTTTGTATAGCTAGCATCGTCGTGTTGGAGCGTTTGGTCAGGTAATCCTCCAACTGCCATATCTGCCCTATTAGACCTATCTAGGACTTAAAAACACTTTTGGTGATGTGTTCGTGTGTGTATTAACAGAATCCGATGCGTGGGAGCGCATTTCAGGACATCTGAATTTTTTGCTAGTTTTGTATAGCTAGCATCGTCGTGTTGGAGCGTTTGGTCAGGTAATTGTCAGGTAATCCTCCAACTGCCATATCTGCCCTATTAGACCTATCTAGGACTTAAAAACAGTTTTGGTGATGTGTTCGTGTGTGTATTAACAGAATCCGATGCGTGGGAGCGCATTTAAGGACATCTGAATTTTTTGCTAGTTTTGTATAGCTAGCATCGTCGTGTTGGAGCGTTTGGTCAGGTAATCCTCCAACTGCCATATCTGCCCTATTAGACCTATCTAGGACTTAAAAACACTTTTGGTGATGTGTTCGTGTGTGTATTAACAGAATCCGATGCGTGGGAGCGCATTTAAGGACATCTGAATTTTTTGCTACTTTTGTATAGCTAGCATCGTCGTGTTGGAGCGTTTGGTCAGGTAATCCTCCAACTGCCATATCTGCCCTATTAGACCTATCTAGGACTTAAAAACACTTTTGGTGATGTGTTCGTGTGTGTATTAACAGAATCCGATGCGTGGGAGCGCATTTCAGGACATCTGAATTTTTTGCTACTTTTGTATAGCTAGCATCGTCGTGTTGGAGCGTTTGGTCAGGTAATCCTCCAACTGCCATATCTGCCCTATTAGACCTATCTAGGACTTAAAAACACTTTTGGTGATGTGTTCGTGTGTGTATTAACAGAATCCGATGCGTGGGAGCGCATTTCAGGACATCTGAATTTTTTGCTACTTTTGTATAGCTAGCATCGTCGTGTTGGAGCGTTTGGTCAGGTAATCCTCCAACTGCCATATCTGCCCTATTAGACCTATCTAGGACTTAAAAAACTTTTGGTGATGTGTTCGTGTGTATATTAACAGAATCCGATGCGTGGGAGCGCATTTCAGGACATCTGAATTTTTTGCTACTTTTGTATAGCTAGCATCGTCGTGTTGGAGCGTTTGGTCAGGTAATCCTCCAACTGCCATATCTGCCCTATTAGACCTATCTAGGACTTAAAAACACTTTTGGTGATGTGTTCGTGTGTGTATTAACAGAATCCGATGCGTGGGAGCGCATTTCAGGACATCTGAATTTTTTGCTACTTTTGTATAGCTAGCATCGTCGTGTTGGAGCGTTTGGTCAGGTAATCCTCCAACTGCCATATCTGCCCTATTAGACCTATCTAGGACTTAAAAAACTTTTGGTGATGTGTTCGTGTGTATATTAACAGAATCCGATGCGTGGGAGCGCATTTCAGGACATCTGAATTTTTTGCTACTTTTGTATAGCTAGCATCGTCGTGTTGGAGCGTTTGGTCAGGTAATCCTCCAACTGCCATATCTGCCCTATTAGACCTATCTAGGACTTAAAAACACTTTTGGTGATGTGTTCGTGTGTGTATTAACAGAATCCGATGCGTGGGAGCGCATTTCAGGACATCTGAATTTTTTGCTACTTTTGTATAGCTAACATCGTCGTGTTGGAGCGTTTGGTCAGGTAATCCTCCAACTGCCATATCTGCCCTATTAGACCTATCTAGGACTTAAAAAACTTTTGGTGATGTGTTCGTGTGTATATTAACAGAATCCGATGCGTGGGAGCGCATTTCAGGACATCTGAATTTTTTGCTACTTTTGTATAGCTAGCATCGTCGTGTTGGAGCGTTTGGTCAGGTAATTGTCAGGTAATCCTCCAACTGCCATATCTGTCCTATTAGACCTATCTAGGACTTAAAAACACTTTTGGTGATGTGTTCGTGTGTGTATTAACAGAATCCGATGCGTGGGAGCGCATTTAAGGACATCTGAATTTTTTGCTACTTTTGTATAGCTAGCATCGTCGTGTTGGAGCGTTTGGTCAGGTAATCCTCCAACTGCCATATCTGCCCTATTAGACCTATCTAGGACTTAAAAACACTTTTGGTGATGTGTTCGTGTGTGTATTAACAGAATCCGATGCGTGGGAGCGCATTTCAGGACATCTGAATTTATTGCTAGTTTTGTATAGCTAGCATCGTCGTGTTGGAGCGTTTGGTCAGGTAATCCTCCAACTGCCATATCTGCCCTATTAGACCTATCTAGGACTTAAAAACACTTTTGGTGATGTGTTCGTGTGTGTATTACCAGAATCCGATGCGTGGGAGCGCATTTAAGGACATCTGAATTTTTTGCTACTTTTGTATAGCTAGCATCGTCGTGTTGGAGCGTTTGGTCAGGTAATCCTCCAACTGCCATATCTGCCCTATTAGACCTATCTAGGACTTAAAAACACTTTTGGTGATGTGTTCGTGTGTGTATTAACAGAATCCGATGCGTGGGAGCGCATTTAAGGACATCTGAATTTTTTGCTACTTTTGTATAGCTAGCATCGTCGTGTTGGAGCGTTTGGTCAGGTAATCCTCCAACTGCCATATCTGCCCTATTAGACCTATCTAGGACTTAAAAACACTTTTGGTGATGTGTTCGTGTGTGTATTAACAGAATCCGATGCGTGGGAGCGCATTTAAGGACATCTGAATTGTTTGCTACTTTTGTATAGCTAGCATCGTCGTGTTGGAGCGTTTGGTCAGGTAATCCTCCAACTGCCATATCTGCCCTATTAGACCTATCTAGGACTTAAAAACACTTTTGGTGATGTGTTCGTGTGTGTATTAACAGAATCCGATGCGTGGGAGCGCATTTAAGGACATCTGAATTTTTTGCTAGTTTTGTATAGCTAGCATCGTCGTGTTGGAGCGTTTGGTCAGGTAATTGTCAGGTAATCCTCCAACTGCCATATCTGCCCTATTAGACCTATCTAGGACTTAAAAACACTTTTGGTGATGTGTTCGTGTGTATATTAACAGAATCCGATGCGTGGGAGCGCATTTCAGGACATCTGAATTTTTTGCTACTTTTGTATAGCTAGCATCGTCGTGTTGGAGCGTTTGGTCAGCTAATCCTCCAACTGCCATATCTGCCCTATTAGACCTATCTAGGACTTAAAAACACTTTTGGTGATGTGTTCGTGTGTATATTAACAGAATCCGATGCGTGGGAGCGCATTTAAGGACATCTGAATTTTTTGCTAGTTTTGTATAGCTAGCATCGTCGTGTTGGAGCGTTTGGTCAGGTAATCCTCCAACTGCCATATCTGTCCTATTAGACCTATCTAGGACTTAAAAACACTTTTGGTGATGTGTTCGTGTGTATATTAACAGAATCCGATGCGTGGGAGCGCATTTAAGGACATCTGAATTTTTTGCTACTTTTGTATAGCTAGCATCGTCGTGTTGGAGCGTTTGGTCAGGTAATCCTCCAACTGCCATATCTGCCCTATTAGACCTATCTAGGACTTAAAAACACTTTTGGTGATGTGTTCGTGTGTATATTAACAGAATCCGATGCGTGGGAGCGCATTTCAGGACATCTGAATTTTTTGCTACTTTTGTATAGCTAGCATCGTCGTGTTGGAGCGTTTGGTCAGGTAATCCTCCAACTGCCATATCTGCCCTATTAGACCTATCTAGGACTTAAAAACACTTTTGGTGATGTGTTCGTGTGTATATTAACAGAATCCGATGCGTGGGAGCGCATTTCAGGACATCTGAATTTTTTGCTACTTTTGTATAGCTAGCATCGTCGTGTTGGAGCGTTTGGTCAGGTAATCCTCCAACTGCCATATCTGTCCTATTAGACCTATCTAGGACTTAAAAACACTTTTGGTGATGTGTTCGTGTGTGTATTACCAGAATCCGATGCGTGGGAGCGCATTTCAGGACATCTGAATTTTTTGCTACTTTTGTATAGCTAGCATCGTCGTGTTGGAGCGTTTGGTCAGGTAATCCTCCAACTGCCATATCTGCCCTATTAGACCTATCTAGGACTTAAAAACACTTTTGGTGATGTGTTCGTGTGTATATTAACAGAATCCGATGCGTGGGAGCGCATTTCAGGACATCTGAATTTTTTGCTACTTTTGTATAGCTAGCATCGTCGTGTTGGAGCGTTTGGTCAGGTAATCCTCCAACTGCCATATCTGCCCTATTAGACCTATCTAGGACTTAAAAACACTTTTGGTGATGTGTTCGTGTGTATATTAACAGAATCCGATGCGTGGGAGCGCATTTCAGGACATCTGAATTTTTTGCTACTTTTGTATAGCTAGCATCGTCGTGTTGGAGCGTTTGGTCAGGTAATCCTCCAACTGCCATATCTGCCCTATTAGACCTATCTAGGACTTAAAAACACTTTTGGTGATGTGTTCGTGTGTGTATTACCAGAATCCGATGCGTGGGAGCGCATTTAAGGACATCTGAATTTTTTGCTACTTTTGTATAGCTAGCATCGTCGTGTTGGAGCGTTTGGTCAGGTAATCCTCCAACTGCCATATCTGCCCTATTAGACCTATCTAGGACTTAAAAACACTTTTGGTGATGTGTTCGTGTGTGTATTAACAGAATCCGATGCGTGGGAGCGCATTTAAGGACATCTGAATTTTTTGCTACTTTTGTATAGCTAGCATCGTCGTGTTGGAGCGTTTGGTCAGGTAATCCTCCAACTGCCATATCTGCCCTATTAGACCTATCTAGGACTTAAAAACACTTTTGGTGATGTGTTCGTGTGTGTATTAACAGAATCCGATGCGTGGGAGCGCATTTAAGGACATCTGAATTGTTTGCTACTTTTGTATAGCTAGCATCGTCGTGTTGGAGCGTTTGGTCAGGTAATCCTCCAACTGCCATATCTGCCCTATTAGACCTATCTAGGACTTAAAAACACTTTTGGTGATGTGTTCGTGTGTGTATTAACAGAATCCGATGCGTGGGAGCGCATTTAAGGACATCTGAATTTTTTGCTAGTTTTGTATAGCTAGCATCGTCGTGTTGGAGCGTTTGGTCAGGTAATTGTCAGGTAATCCTCCAACTGCCATATCTGCCCTATTAGACCTATCTAGGACTTAAAAACACTTTTGGTGATGTGTTCGTGTGTATATTAACAGAATCCGATGCGTGGGAGCGCATTTCAGGACATCTGAATTTTTTGCTACTTTTGTATAGCTAGCATCGTCGTGTTGGAGCGTTTGGTCAGGTAATCCTCCAACTGCCATATCTGCCCTATTAGACCTATCTAGGACTTAAAAACACTTTTGGTGATGTGTTCGTGTGTATATTAACAGAATCCGATGCGTGGGAGCGCATTTAAGGACATCTGAATTTTTTGCTAGTTTTGTATAGCTAGCATCGTCGTGTTGGAGCGTTTGGTCAGGTAATCCTCCAACTGCCATATCTGCCCTATTAGACCTATCTAGGACTTAAAAACACTTTTGGTGATGTGTTCGTGTGTATATTAACAGAATCCGATGCGTGGGAGCGCATTTCAGGACATCTGAATTTTTTGCTACTTTTGTATAGCTAGCATCGTCGTGTTGGAGCGTTTGGTCAGGTAATCCTCCAACTGCCATATCTGCCCTATTAGACCTATCTAGGACTTAAAAACACTTTTGGTGATGTGTTCGTGTGTATATTAACAGAATCCGATGCGTGGGAGCGCATTTCAGGACATCTGAATTTTTTGCTACTTTTGTATAGCTAGCATCGTCGTGTTGGAGCGTTTGGTCAGGTAATCCTCCAACTGCCATATCTGTCCTATTAGACCTATCTAGGACTTAAAAACACTTTTGGTGATGTGTTCGTGTGTGTATTACCAGAATCCGATGCGTGGGAGCGCATTTCAGGACATCTGAATTTTTTGCTACTTTTGTATAGCTAGCATCGTCGTGTTGGAGCGTTTGGTCAGGTAATCCTCCAACTGCCATATCTGCCCTATTAGACCTATCTAGGACTTAAAAACACTTTTGGTGATGTGTTCGTGTGTATATTAACAGAATCCGATGCGTGGGAGCGCATTTCAGGACATCTGAATTTTTTGCTACTTTTGTATAGCTAGCATCGTCGTGTTGGAGCGTTTGGTCAGGTAATCCTCCAACTGCCATATCTGCCCTATTAGACCTATCTAGGACTTAAAAACACTTTTGGTGATGTGTTCGTGTGTATATTAACAGAATCCGATGCGTGGGAGCGCATTTCAGGACATCTGAATTTTTTGCTACTTTTGTATAGCTAGCATCGTCGTGTTGGAGCGTTTGGTCAGGTAATCCTCCAACTGCCATATCTGCCCTATTAGACCTATCTAGGACTTAAAAACACTTTTGGTGATGTGTTCGTGTGTATATTAACAGAATCCGATGCGTGGGAGCGCATTTCAGGACATCTGAATTTTTTGCTACTTTTGTATAGCTAGCATCGTCGTGTTGGAGCGTTTGGTCAGGTAATCCTCCAACTGCCATATCTGCCCTATTAGACCTATCTAGGACTTAAAAACACTTTTGGTGATGTGTTCGTGTGTGTATTAACAGAATCCGATGCGTGGGAGCGCATTTAAGGACATCTGAATTTTTTGCTACTTTTGTATAGCTAGCATCGTCGTGTTGGAGCGTTTGGTCAGGTAATCCTCCAACTGCCATATCTGCCCTATTAGACCTATCTAGGACTTAAAAACACTTTTGGTGATGTGTTCGT
Organism: Eristalis intricaria; assembly: GCA_964034865.1. Lineage (NCBI taxonomy): Eukaryota > Metazoa > Arthropoda > Insecta > Diptera > Syrphidae > Eristalis > Eristalis intricaria. The sequence goes on from CAXITZ010000048.1 coordinate 28,913, forward strand.
GTGTGTATTACCAGAATCCGATGCGTGGGAGCGCATTTCAGGACATCTGAATTTTTTGCTACTTTTGTATAGCTAGCATCGTCGTGTTGGAGCGTTTGGTCAGGTAATCCTCCAACTGCCATATCTGCCCTATTAGACCTATCTAGGACTTAAAAACACTTTTGGTGATGTGTTCGTGTGTATATTAACAGAATCCGATGCGTGGGAGCGCATTTCAGGACATCTGAATTTTTTGCTACTTTTGTATAGCTAGCATCGTCGTGTTGGAGCGTTTGGTCAGGTAATCCTCCAACTGCCATATCTGCCCTATTAGACCTATCTAGGACTTAAAAACACTTTTGGTGATGTGTTCGTGTGTATATTAACAGAATCCGATGCGTGGGAGCGCATTTCAGGACATCTGAATTTTTTGCTACTTTTGTATAGCTAGCATCGTCGTGTTGGAGCGTTTGGTCAGGTAATCCTCCAACTGCCATATCTGCCCTATTAGACCTATCTAGGACTTAAAAACACTTTTGGTGATGTGTTCGTGTGTGTATTAACAGAATCCGATGCGTGGGAGCGCATTTCAGGACATCTGAATTTTTTGCTACTTTTGTATAGCTAGCATCGTCGTGTTGGAGCGTTTGGTCAGGTAATCCTCCAACTGCCATATCTGCCCTATTAGACCTATCTAGGACTTAAAAACACTTTTGGTGATGTGTTCGTGTGTATATTAACAGAATCCGATGCGTGGGAGCGCATTTCAGGACATCTGAATTTTTTGCTACTTTTGTATAGCTAGCATCGTCGTGTTGGAGCGTTTGGTCAGGTAATCCTCCAACTGCCATATCTGTCCTATTAGACCTATCTAGGACTTAAAAACACTTTTGGTGATGTGTTCGTGTGTGTATTAACAGAATCCGATGCGTGGGAGCGCATTTCAGGACATCTGAATTTTTTGCTACTTTTGTATAGCTAGCATCGTCGTGTTGGAGCGTTTGGTCAGGTAATCCTCCAACTGCCATATCTGCCCTATTAGACCTATCTAGGACTTAAAAACACTTTTGGTGATGTGTTCGTGTGTGTATTAACAGAATCCGATGCGTGGGAGCGCATTTCAGGACATCTGAATTTTTTGCTACTTTTGTATAGCTAGCATCGTCGTGTTGGAGCGTTTGGTCAGGTAATCCTCCAACTGCCATATCTGCCCTATTAGACCTATCTAGGACTTAAAAACACTTTTGGTGATGTGTTCGTGTGTATATTAACAGAATCCGATGCGTGGGAGCGCATTTCAGGACATCTGAATTTTTTGCTACTTTTGTATAGCTAGCATCGTCGTGTTGGAGCGTTTGGTCAGGTAATCCTCCAACTGCCATATCTGTCCTATTAGACCTATCTAGGACTTAAAAACACTTTTGGTGATGTGTTCGTGTGTATATTAACAGAATCCGATGCGTGGGAGCGCATTTCAGGACATCTGAATTTTTTGCTACTTTTGTATAGCTAGCATCGTCGTGTTGGAGCGCTTGGTCAGGTAATCCTCCAACTGCCATATCTGTCCTATTAGACCTATCTAGGACTTAAAAACACTTTTGGTGATGTGTTCGTGTGTGTATTACCAGAATCCGATGCGTGGGAGCGCATTTAAGGACATCTGAATTTTTTGCTACTTTTGTATAGCTAGCATCGTCGTGTTGGGGCGTTTGGTCAGGTAATCCTCCAACTGCCATATCTGCCCTATTAGACCTATCTAGGACTTAAAAACACTTTTGGTGATGTGTTCGTGTGTATATTAACAGAATCCGATGCGTGGGAGCGCATTTCAGGACATCTGAATTTTTTGCTACTTTTGTATAGCTAGCATCGTCGTGTTGGAGCGTTTGGTCAGGTAATCCTCCAACTGCCATATCTGTCCTATTAGACCTATCTAGGACTTAAAAACACTTTTGGTGATGTGTTCGTGTGTATATTAACAGAATCCGATGCGTGGGAGCGCATTTCAGGACATCTGAATTTTTTGCTACTTTTGTATAGCTAGCATCGTCGTGTTGGAGCGTTTGGTCAGGTAATACTCCAACTGCCATATCTGTCCTATTAGACCTATCTAGGACTTAAAAACACTTTTGGTGATGTGTTCGTGTATATATTAACAGAATCCGATGCGTGGGAGCGCATTTCAGGACATCTGAATTTTTTGCTACTTTTGTATAGCTAGCATCGTCGTGTTGGAGCGTTTGGTCAGGTAATCCTCCAACTGCCATATCTGCCCTATTAGACCTATCTAGGACTTAAAAACACTTTTGGTGATGTGTTCGTGTGTGTATTACCAGAATCCGATGCGTGGGAGCGCATTTCAGGACATCTGAATTTTTTGCTACTTTTGTATAGCTAGCATCGTCGTGTTGGAGCGTTTGGTCAGGTAATCCTCCAACTGCCATATCTGCCCTATTAGACCTATCTAGGACTTAAAAACACTTTTGGTGATGTGTTCGTGTGTATATTAACAGAATCCGATGCGTGGGAGCGCATTTCAGGACATCTGAATTTTTTGCTACTTTTGTATAGCTAGCATCGTCGTGTTGGAGCGTTTGGTCAGGTAATCCTCCAACTGCCATATCTGCCCTATTAGACCTATCTAGGACTTAAAAACACTTTTGGTGATGTGTTCGTGTGTGTATTAACAGAATCCGATGCGTGGGAGCGCATTTCAGGACATCTGAATTTTTTGCTACTTTTGTATAGCTAGCATCGTCGTGTTGGAGCGTTTGGTCAGGTAATCCTCCAACTGCCATATCTGTCCTATTAGACCTATCTAGGACTTAAAAACACTTTTGGTGATGTGTTCGTGTGTGTATTACCAGAATCCGATGCGTGGGAGCGCATTTCAGGACATCTGAATTTTTTGCTACTTTTGTATAGCTAGCATCGTCGTGTTGGAGCGTTTGGTCAGGTAATCCTCCAACTGCCATATCTGTCCTATTAGACCTATCTAGGACTTAAAAACACTTTTGGTGATGTGTTCGTGTGTGTATTACCAGAATCCGATGCGTGGGAGCGCATTTCAGGACATCTGAATTTTTTGCTACTTTTGTATAGCTAGCATCGTCGTGTTGGAGCGTTTGGTCAGGTAATCCTCCAACTGCCATATCTGTCCTATTAGACCTATCTAGGACTTAAAAACACTTTTGGTGATGTGTTCGTGTGTGTATTACCAGAATCCGATGCGTGGGAGCGCATTTCAGGACATCTGAATTTTTTGCTACTTTTGTATAGCTAGCATCGTCGTGTTGGAGCGTTTGGTCAGGTAATCCTCCAACTGCCATATCTGCCCTATTAGACCTATCTAGGACTTAAAAACACTTTTGGTGATGTGTTCGTGTGTGTATTAACAGAATCCGATGCGTGGGAGCGCATTTCAGGACATCTGAATTTTTTGCTACTTTTGTATAGCTAGCATCGTCGTGTTGGAGCGTTTGGTCAGGTAATCCTCCAACTGCCATATCTGCCCTATTAGACCTATCTAGGACTTAAAAACACTTTTGGTGATGTGTTCGTGTGTATATTAACAGAATCCGATGCGTGGGAGCGCATTTCAGGACATCTGAATTTTTTGCTACTTTTGTATAGCTAGCATCGTCGTGTTGGAGCGTTTGGTCAGGTAATCCTCCAACTGCCATATCTGTCCTATTAGACCTATCTAGGACTTAAAAACACTTTTGGTGATGTGTTCGTGTGTGTATTACCAGAATCCGATGCGTGGGAGCGCATTTCAGGACATCTGAATTTTTTGCTACTTTTGTATAGCTAGCATCGTCGGGTTGGAGCGTTTGGTCAGGTAATCCTCCAACTGCCATATCTGTCCTATTAGACCTATCTAGGACTTAAAAACACTTTTGGTGATGTGTTCGTGTGTGTATTAACAGAATCCGATGCGTGGGAGCGCATTTCAGGACATCTGAATTTTTTGCTACTTTTGTATAGCTAGCATCGTCGGGTTGGAGCGTTTGGTCAGGTAATCCTCCAACTGCCATATCTGTCCTATTAGACCTATCTAGGACTTAAAAACACTTTTGGTGATGTGTTCGTGTGTGTATTACCAGAATCCGATGCGTGGGAGCGCATTTAAGGACATCTGAATTTTTTGCTACTTTTGTATAGCTAGCATCGTCGTGTTGGGGCGTTTGGTCAGGTAATCCTCCAACTGCCATATCTGCCCTATTAGACCTATCTAGGACTTAAAAACACTTTTGGTGATGTGTTCGTGTGTATATTAACAGAATCCGATGCGTGGGAGCGCATTTCAGGACATCTGAATTTTTTGCTACTTTTGTATAGCTAGCATCGTCGTGTTGGAGCGTTTGGTCAGGTAATCCTCCAACTGCCATATCTGTCCTATTAGACCTATCTAGGACTTAAAAACACTTTTGGTGATGTGTTCGTGTGTATATTAACAGAATCCGATGCGTGGGAGCGCATTTCAGGACATCTGAATTTTTTGCTACTTTTGTATAGCTAGCATCGTCGTGTTGGAGCGTTTGGTCAGGTAATCCTCCAACTGCCATATCTGTCCTATTAGACCTATCTAGGACTTAAAAACACTTTTGGTGATGTGTTCGTGTATATATTAACAGAATCCGATGCGTGGGAGCGCATTTCAGGACATCTGAATTTTTTGCTACTTTTGTATAGCTAGCATCGTCGTGTTGGAGCGTTTGGTCAGGTAATCCTCCAACTGCCATATCTGCCCTATTAGACCTATCTAGGACTTAAAAACACTTTTGGTGATGTGTTCGTGTGTGTATTAACAGAATCCGATGCGTGGGAGCGCATTTCAGGACATCTGAATTTTTTGCTACTTTTGTATAGCTAGCATCGTCGTGTTGGAGCGTTTGGTCAGGTAATCCTCCAACTGCCATATCTGCCCTATTAGACCTATCTAGGACTTAAAAACACTTTTGGTGATGTGTTCGTGTGTGTATTACCAGAATCCGATGCGTGGGAGCGCATTTAAGGACATCTGAATTTTTTGCTACTTTTGTATAGCTAGCATCGTCGTGTTGGAGCGTTTGGTCAGGTAATCCTCCAACTGCCATATCTGCCCTATTAGACCTATCTAGGACTTAAAAACACTTTTGGTGATGTGTTCGTGTGTATATTAACAGAATCCGATGCGTGGGAGCGCATTTCAGGACATCTGAATTTTTTGCTACTTTTGTATAGCTAGCATCGTCGTGTTGGAGCGTTTGGTCAGGTAATCCTCCAACTGCCATATCTGCCCTATTAGACCTATCTAGGACTTAAAAACACTTTTGGTGATGTGTTCGTGTGTGTATTAACAGAATCCGATGCGTGGGAGCGCATTTCAGGACATCTGAATTTTTTGCTACTTTTGTATAGCTAGCATCGTCGTGTTGGAGCGTTTGGTCAGGTAATCCTCCAACTGCCATATCTGCCCTATTAGACCTATCTAGGACTTAAAAACACTTTTGGTGATGTGTTCGTGTGTATATTAACAGAATCCGATGCGTGGGAGCGCATTTAAGGACATCTGAATTTTTTGCTACTTTTGTATAGCTAGCATCGTCGTGTTGGAGCGTTTGGTCAGGTAATCCTCCAACTGCCATATCTGCCCTATTAGACCTATCTAGGACTTAAAAACACTTTTGGTGATGTGTTCGTGTGTATATTAACAGAATCCGATGCGTGGGAGCGCATTTAAGGACATCTGAATTTTTTGCTACTTTTGTATAGCTAGCATCGTCGTGTTGGAGCGTTTGGTCAGGTAATCCTCCAACTGCCATATCTGCCCTATTAGACCTATCTAGGACTTAAAAACACTTTTGGTGATGTGTTCGTGTGTATATTAACAGAATCCGATGCGTGGGAGCGCATTTCAGGACATCTGAATTTTTTGCTACTTTTGTATAGCTAGCATCGTCGTGTTGGAGCGTTTGGTCAGGTAATCCTCCAACTGCCATATCTGTCCTATTAGACCTATCTAGGACTTAAAAACACTTTTGGTGATGTGTTCGTGTGTGTATTAACAGAATCCGATGCGTGGGAGCGCATTTCAGGACATCTGAATTTTTTGCTACTTTTGTCGTGTTGGAGCGTTTGGTCAGGTAATCCTCCAACTGCCATATCTGCCCTATTAGACCTATCTAGGACTTAAAAACACTTTTGGTGATGTGTTCGTGTGTGTATTAACAGAATCCGATGCGTGGGAGCGCATTTAAGGACATCTGAATTTTTTGCTAGTTTTGTATAGCTAGCATCGTCGTGTTGGAGCGTTTGGTCAGGTAATCCTCCAACTGCCATATCTGCCCTATTAGACCTATCTAGGACTTAAAAACACTTTTGGTGATGTGTTCGTGTGTATATTAACAGAATCCGATGCGTGGGAGCGCATTTCAGGACATCTGAATTTTTTGCTACTTTTGTATAGCTAGCATCGTCGTGTTGGAGCGTTTGGTCAGGTAATCCTCCAACTGCCATATCTGCCCTATTAGACCTATCTAGGACTTAAAAACACTTTTGGTGATGTGTTCGTGTGTATATTAACAGAATCCGATGCGTGGGAGCGCATTTAAGGACATCTGAATTTTTTGCTACTTTTGTATAGCTAGCATCGTCGTGTTGGAGCGTTTGGTCAGGTAATCCTCCAACTGCCATATCTGCCCTATTAGACCTATCTAGGACTTAAAAACACTTTTGGTGATGTGTTCGTGTGTGTATTACCAGAATCCGATGCGTGGGAGCGCATTTCAGGACATCTGAATTTTTTGCTACTTTTGTATAGCTACCATCGTCGTGTTGGAGCGTTTGGTCAGGTAATCCTCCAACTGCCATATCTGCCCTATTAGACCTATCTAGGACTTAAAAACACTTTTGGTGATGTGTTCGTGTGTGTATTAACAGAATCCGATGCGTGGGAGCGCATTTAAGGACATCTGAATTTTTTGCTTCTTTTGTATAGCTAGCATCGTCGTGTTGGAGCGTTTGGTCAGGTAATCCTCCAACTGCCATATCTGTCCTATTAGACCTATCTAGGACTTAAAAACACTTTTGGTGATGTGTTCGTGTGTATATTAACAGAATCCGATGCGTGGGAGCGCATTTCAGGACATCTGAATTTTTTGCTACTTTTGTATAGCTAGCATCGTCGTGTTGGAGCGTTTGGTCAGGTAATCCTCCAACTGCCATATCTGCCCTATTAGACCTATCTAGGACTTAAAAACACTTTTGGTGATGTGTTCGTGTGTATATTAACAGAATCCGATGCGTGGGAGCGCATTTCAGGACATCTGAATTTTTTGCTACTTTTGTATAGCTAGCATCGTCGTGTTGGAGCGTTTGGTCAGGTAATCCTCCAACTGCCATATCTGTCCTATTAGACCTATCTAGGACTTAAAAACACTTTTGGTGATGTGTTCGTGTGTGTATTACCAGAATCCGATGCGTGGGAGCGCATTTCAGGACATCTGAATTTTTTGCTACTTTTGTATAGCTAGCATCGTCGTGTTGGAGCGTTTGGTCAGGTAATCCCCCAACTGCCATATCTGCCCTATTAGACCTATCTAGGACTTAAAAACACTTTTGGTGATGTGTTCGTGTGTATATTAACAGAATCCGATGCGTGGGAGCGCATTTAAGGACATCTGAATTTTTTGCTACTTTTGTATAGCTAGCATCGTCGTGTTGGAGCGTTTGGTCAGGTAATCCTCCAACTGCCATATCTGCCCTATTAGACCTATCTAGGACTTAAAAACACTTTTGGTGATGTGTTCGTGTGTGTATTAACAGAATCCGATGCGTGGGAGCGCATTTCAGGACATCTGAATTTTTTGCTAGTTTTGTATAGCTAGCATCGTCGTGTTGGAGCGTTTGGTCAGGTAATCCTCCAACTGCCATATCTGTCATATTAGACCTATCTAGGACTTAAAAACACTTTTGGTGATGTGTTCGTGTGTATATTAACAGAATCCGATGCGTGGGAGCGCATTTCAGGACATCTGAATTTTTTGCTACTTTTGTATAGCTAGCATCGTCGTGTTGGAGCGTTTGGTCAGGTAATCCTCCAACTGCCATATCTGCCCTATTAGACCTATCTAGGACTTAAAAACACTTTTGGTGATGTGTTCGTGTGTATATTAACAGAATCCGATGCGTGGGAGCGCATTTAAGGACATCTGAATTTTTTGCTACTTTTGTATAGCTAGCATCGTCGTGTTGGAGCGTTTGGTCAGGTAATCCTCCAACTGCCATATCTGCCCTATTAGACCTATCTAGGACTTAAAAACACTTTTGGTGATGTGTTCGTGTGTATATTAACAGATTCCGATGCGTGGGAGCGCATTTCAGGACATCTGAATTTTTTGCTACTTTTGTATAGCTAGCATCGTCGTGTTGGAGCGTTTGGTCAGGTAATCCTCCAACTGCCATATCTGCCCTATTAGACCTATCTAGGACTTAAAAACACTTTTGGTGATGTGTTCGTGTGTATATTAACAGAATCCGATGCGTGGGAGCGCATTTCAGGACATCTGAATTTTTTGCTACTTTTGTATAGCTAGCATCGTCGTGTTGGAGCGTTTGGTCAGGTAATCCTCCAACTGCCATATCTGCCCTATTAGACCTATCTAGGACTTAAAAACACTTTTGGTGATGTGTTCGTGTGTGTATTAACAGAATCCGATGCGTGGGAGCGCATTTCAGGACATCTGAATTTTTTGCTACTTTTGTATAGCTAGCATCGTCGTGTTGGAGCGTTTGGTCAGGTAATCCTCCAACTGCCATATCTGCCCTATTAGACCTATCTAGGACTTAAAAACACTTTTGGTGATGTGTTCGTGTGTATATTAACAGAATCCGATGCGTGGGAGCGCATTTCAGGACATCTGAATTTTTTGCTACTTTTGTATAGCTAGCATCGTCGTGTTGGAGCGTTTGGTCAGGTAATCCTCCAACTGCCATATCTGCCCTATTAGACCTATCTAGGACTTAAAAACACTTTTGGTGATGTGTTCGTGTGTATATTAACAGAATCCGATGCGTGGGAGCGCATTTCAGGACATCTGAATTTTTTGCTACTTTTGTATAGCTAGCATCGTCGTGTTGGAGCGTTTGGTCAGGTAATCCTCCAGCTGCCATATCTGCCCTATTAGACCTATCTAGGACTTAAAAACACTTTTGGTGATGTGTTCGTGTGTGTATTAACAGAATCCGATGCGTGGGAGCGCATTTCAGGACATCTGAATTTTTTGCTACTTTTGTATAGCTAGCATCGTCGTGTTGGAGCGTTTGGTCAGGTAATCCTCCAACTGCCATATCTGCCCTATTAGACCTATCTAGGACTTAAAAACACTTTTGGTGATGTGTTCGTGTGTGTATTAACAGAATCCGATGCGTGGGAGCGCATTTCAGGACATCTGAATTTTTTGCTACTTTTGTATAGCTAGCATCGTCGTGTTGGAGCGTTTGGTCAGGTAATCCTCCAACTGCCATATCTGCCCTATTAGACCTATCTAGGACTTAAAAACACTTTTGGTGATGTGTTCGTGTGTGTATTAACAGAATCCGATGCGTGGGAGCGCATTTAAGGACATCTGAATTTTTTGCTAGTTTTGTATAGCTAGCATCGTCGTGTTGGAGCGTTTGGTCAGGTAATCCTCCAACTGCCATATCTGCCCTATTAGACCTATCTAGGACTTAAAAACACTTTTGGTGATGTGTTCGTGTGTATATTAACAGAATCCGATGCGTGGGAGCGCATTTAAGGACATCTGAATTTTTTGCTACTTTTGTATAGCTAGCATCGTCGTGTTGGAGCGTTTGGTCAGGTAATCCTCCAACTGCCATATCTGCCCTATTAGACCTATCTAGGACTTAAAAACACTTTTGGTGATGTGTTCGTGTGTGTATTACCAGAATCCGATGCGTGGGAGCACATTTCAGGACATCTGAATTTTTTGCTACTTTTGTATAGCTAGCATCGTCGTGTTGGAGCGTTTGGTCAGGTAATCCTCCAACTGCCATATCTGTCCTATTAGACCTATCTAGGACTTAAAAACACTTTTGGTGATGTGTTCGTGTGTATATTAACAGAATCCGATGCGTGGGAGCGCATTTCAGGACATCTGAATTTTTTGCTACTTTTGTATAGCTAGCATCGTCGTGTTGGAGCGTTTGGTCAGGTAATCCTCCAACTGCCATATCTGCCCTATTAGACCTATCTAGGACTTAAAAACACTTTTGGTGATGTGTTCGTGTGTATATTAACAGAATCCGATGCGTGGGAGCGCATTTAAGGACATCTGAATTTTTTGCTACTTTTGTATAGCTAGCATCGTCGTGTTGGAGCGTTTGGTCAGGTAATCCTCCAACTGCCATATCTGCCCTATTAGACCTATCTAGGACTTAAAAACACTTTTGGTGATGTGTTCGTGTGTATATTAACAGAATCCGATGCGTGGGAGCGCATTTCAGGACATCTGAATTTTTTGCTACTTTTGTATAGCTAGCATCGTCGTGTTGGAGCGTTTGGTCAGGTAATCCTCCAACTGCCATATCTGCCCTATTAGACCTATCTAGGACTTAAAAACACTTTTGGTGATGTGTTCGTGTGTATATTAACAGAATCCGATGCGTGGGAGCGCATTTAAGGACATCTGAATTTTATGCTAGTTTTCATCGTCGTGTTGGAGCGTTTGGTCAGGTAATTGTCAGGTAATCCTCCAACTGCCATATCTGCCCTATTAGACCTATCTAGGACTTAAAAACACTTTTGGTGATGTGTTCGTGTGTGTATTACCAGAATCCGATGCGTGGGAGCGCATTTCAGGACATCTGAATTTTTTGCTACTTTTGTATAGCTAGCATCGTCGTGTTGGAGCGTTTGGTCAGGTAATCCTCCAACTGCCATATCTGCCCTATTAGACCTATCTAGGACTTAAAAACACTTTTGGTGATGTGTTCGTGTGTATATTAACAGAATCCGATGCGTGGGAGCGCATTTAAGGACATCTGAATTTTTTGCTAGTTTTGTATAGCTAGCATCGTCGTGTTGGAGCGTTTGGTCAGGTAATTGTCAGGTAATCCTCCAACTGCCATATCTGCCCTATTAGACCTATCTAGGACTTAAAAACACTTTTGGTGATGTGTTCGTGTGTATATTAACAGAATCCGATGCGTGGGAGCGCATTTAAGGACATCTGAATTTTTTGCTAGTTTTGTATAGCTAGCATCGTCGTGTTGGAGCGTTTGGTCAGGTAATTGTCAGGTAATCCTCCAACTGCCATATCTGCCCTATTAGACCTATCTAGGACTTAAAAACACTTTTGGTGATGTGTTCGTGTGTGTATTACCAGAATCCGATGCGTGGGAGCGCATTTCAGGACATCTGAATTTTTTGCTACTTTTGTATAGCTAGCATCGTCGTGTTGGAGCGTTTGGTCAGGTAATCCTCCAACTGCCATATCTGCCCTATTAGACCTATCTAGGACTTAAAAACACTTTTGGTGATGTGTTCGTGTGTATATTAACAGAATCCGATGCGTGGGAGCGCATTTCAGGACATCTGAATTTTTTGCTACTTTTGTATAGCTAGCATCGTCGTGTTGGAGCGTTTGGTCAGGTAATCCTCCAACTGCCATATCTGCCCTATTAGACCTATCTAGGACTTAAAAACACTTTTGGTGATGTGTTCGTGTGTATATTAACAGAATCCGATGCGTGGGAGCGCATTTAAGGACATCTGAATTTTTTGCTAGTTTTGTATAGCTAGCATCGTCGTGTTGGAGCGTTTGGTCAGGTAATCCTCCAACTGCCATATCTGCCCTATTAGACCTATCTAGGACTTAAAAACACTTTTGGTGATGTGTTCGTGTGTATATTAACAGAATCCGATGCGTGGGAGCGCATTTCAGGACATCTGAATTTTTTGCTACTTTTGTATAGCTAGCATCGTCGTGTTGGAGCGTTTGGTCAGGTAATCCTCCAACTGCCATATCTGCCCTATTAGACCTATCTAGGACTTAAAAACACTTTTGGTGATGTGTTCGTGTGTGTATTACCAGAATCCGATGCGTGGGAGCGCATTTCAGGACATCTGAATTTTTTGCTACTTTTGTATAGCTAGCATCGTCGTGTTGGAGCGTTTGGTCAGGTAATCCTCCAACTGCCATATCTGCCCTATTAGACCTATCTAGGACTTAAAAACACTTTTGGTGATGTGTTCGTGTGTATATTAACAGAATCCGATGCGTGGGAGCGCATTTAAGGACATCTGAATTTTTTGCTAGTTTTGTATAGCTAGCATCGTCGTGTTGGAGCGTTTGGTCAGGTAATTGTCAGGTAATCCTCCAACTGCCATATCTGCCCTATTAGACCTATCTAGGACTTAAAAACACTTTTGGTGATGTGTTCGTGTGTGTATTACCAGAATCCGATGCGTGGGAGCGCATTTCAGGACATCTGAATTTTTTGCTACTTTTGTATAGCTAGCATCGTCGTGTTGGAGCGTTTGGTCAGGTAATCCTCCAACTGCCATATCTGCCCTATTAGACCTATCTAGGACTTAAAAACACTTTTGGTGATGTGTTCGTGTGTATATTAACAGAATCCGATGCGTGGGAGCGCATTTCAGGACATCTGAATTTTTTGCTACTTTTGTATAGCTAGCATCGTCGTGTTGGAGCGTTTGGTCAGGTAATCCTCCAACTGCCATATCTGCCCTATTAGACCTATCTAGGACTTAAAAACACTTTTGGTGATGTGTTCGTGTGTATATTAACAGAATCCGATGCGTGGGAGCGCATTTAAGGACATCTGAATTTTTTGCTAGTTTTGTATAGCTAGCATCGTCGTGTTGGAGCGTTTGGTCAGGTAATCCTCCAACTGCCATATCTGCCCTATTAGACCTATCTAGGACTTAAAAACACTTTTGGTGATGTGTTCGTGTGTATATTAACAGAATCCGATGCGTGGGAGCGCATTTCAGGACATCTGAATTTTTTGCTAGTTTTGTATAGCTAGCATCGTCGTGTTGGAGCGTTTGGTCAGGTAATTGTCAGGTAATCCTCCAACTGCCATATCTGCCCTATTAGACCTATCTAGGACTTAAAAACACTTTTGGTGATGTGTTCGTGTGTATATTAACAGAATCCGATGCGTGGGAGCGCATTTAAGGACATCTGAATTTTTTGCTAGTTTTGTATAGCTAGCATCGTCGTGTTGGAGCGTTTGGTCAGGTAATTGTCAGGTAATCCTCCAACTGCCATATCTGCCCTATTAGACCTATCTAGGACTTAAAAACACTTTTGGTGATGTGTTCGTGTGTGTATTACCAGAATCCGATGCGTGGGAGCGCATTTCAGGACATCTGAATTTTTTGCTACTTTTGTATAGCTAGCATCGTCGTGTTGGAGCGTTTGGTCAGGTAATCCTCCAACTGCCATATCTGCCCTATTAGACCTATCTAGGACTTAAAAACACTTTTGGTGATGTGTTCGTGTGTGTATTACCAGAATCCGATGCGTGGGAGCGCATTTCAGGACATCTGAATTTTTTGCTACTTTTGTATAGCTAGCATCGTCGTGTTGGAGCGTTTGGTCAGGTAATCCTCCAACTGCCATATCTGCCCTATTAGACCTATCTAGGACTTAAAAACACTTTTGGTGATGTGTTCGTGTGTATATTAACAGAATCCGATGCGTGGGAGCGCATTTAAGGACATCTGAATTTTTTGCTAGTTTTGTATAGCTAGCATCGTCGTGTTGGAGCGTTTGGTCAGGTAATTGTCAGGTAATCCTCCAACTGCCATATCTGCCCTATTAGACCTATCTAGGACTTAAAAACACTTTTGGTGATGTGTTCGTGTGTGTATTACCAGAATCCGATGCGTGGGAGCGCTTTTCAGGACATCTGAATTTTTTGCTACTTTTGTATAGCTAGCATCGTCGTGTTGGAGCGTTTGGTCAGGTAATCCTCCAACTGCCATATCTGCCCTATTAGACCTATCTAGGACTTAAAAACACTTTTGGTGATGTGTTCGTGTGTATATTAACAGAATCCGATGCGTGGGAGCGCATTTCAGGACATCTGAATTTTTTGCTACTTTTGTATAGCTAGCATCGTCGTGTTGGAGCGTTTGGTCAGGTAATCCTCCAACTGCCATATCTGCCCTATTAGACCTATCTAGGACTTAAAAACACTTTTGGTGATGTGTTCGTGTGTATATTAACAGAATCCGATGCGTGGGAGCGCATTTAAGGACATCTGAATTTTTTGCTAGTTTTGTATAGCTAGCATCGTCGTGTTGGAGCGTTTGGTCAGGTAATCCTCCAACTGCCATATCTGCCCTATTAGACCTATCTAGGACTTAAAAACACTTTTGGTGATGTGTTCGTGTGTATATTAACAGAATCCGATGCGTGGGAGCGCATTTCAGGACATCTGAATTTTTTGCTAGTTTTGTATAGCTAGCATCGTCGTGTTGGAGCGTTTGGTCAGGTAATTGTCAGGTAATCCTCCAACTGCCATATCTGCCCTATTAGACCTATCTAGGACTTAAAAACACTTTTGGTGATGTGTTCGTGTGTATATTAACAGAATCCGATGCGTGGGAGCGCATTTAAGGACATCTGAATTTTTTGCTAGTTTTGTGTAGCTAGCATCGTCGTGTTGGAGCGTTTGGTCAGGTAATTGTCAGGTAATCCTCCAACTGCCATATCTGCCCTATTAGACCTATCTAGGACTTAAAAACACTTTTGGTGATGTGTTCGTGTGTGTATTACCAGAATCCGATGCGTGGGAGCGCATTTCAGGACATCTGAATTTTTTGCTACTTTTGTATAGCTAGCATCGTCGTGTTGGAGCGTTTGGTCAGGTAATCCTCCAACTGCCATATCTGTCCTATTAGACCTATCTAGGACTTAAAAACACTTTTGGTGATGTGTTCGTGTGTATATTAACAGAATCCGATGCGTGGGAGCGCATTTCAGGACATCTGAATTTTTTGCTACTTTTGTATAGCTAGCATCGTCGTGTTGGAGCGTTTGGTCAGGTAATCCTCCAACTGCCATATCTGCCCTATTAGACCTATCTAGGACTTAAAAACACTTTTGGTGATGTGTTCGTGTGTATATTAACAGAATCCGATGCGTGGGAGCGCATTTAAGGACATCTGAATTTTTTGCTAGTTTTGTATAGCTAGCATCGTCGTGTTGGAGCGTTTGGTCAGGTAATCCTCCAACTGCCATATCTGCCCTATTAGACCTATCTAGGACTTAAAAACACTTTTGGTGATGTGTTCGTGTGTATATTAACAGAATCCGATGCGTGGGAGCGCATTTCAGGACATCTGAATTTTTTGCTACTTTTGTATAGCTAGCATCGTCGTGTTGGAGCGTTTGGTCAGGTAATCCTCCAACTGCCATATCTGCCCTATTAGACCTATCTAGGACTTAAAAACACTTTTGGTGATGTGTTCGTGTGTGTATTACCAGAATCCGATGCGTGGGAGCGCATTTCAGGACATCTGAATTTTTTGCTACTTTTGTATAGCTAGCATCGTCGTGTTGGAGCGTTTGGTCAGGTAATCCTCCAACTGCCATATCTGCCCTATTAGACCTATCTAGGACTTAAAAACACTTTTGGTGATGTGTTCGTGTGTATATTAACAGAATCCGATGCGTGGGAGCGCATTTAAGGACATCTGAATTTTTTGCTAGTTTTGTATAGCTAGCATCGTCGTGTTGGAGCGTTTGGTCAGGTAATTGTCAGGTAATCCTCCAACTGCCATATCTGCCCTATTAGACCTATCTAGGACTTAAAAACACTTTTGGTGATGTGTTCGTGTGTGTATTACCAGAATCCGATGCGTGGGAGCGCATTTCAGGACATCTGAATTTTTTGCTACTTTTGTATAGCTAGCATCGTCGTGTTGGAGCGTTTGGTCAGGTAATCCTCCAACTGCCATATCTGTCCTATTAGACCTATCTAGGACTTAAAAACACTTTTGGTGATGTGTTCGTGTGTATATTAACAGAATCCGATGCGTGGGAGCGCATTTCAGGACATCTGAATTTTTTGCTACTTTTGTATAGCTAGCATCGTCGTGTTGGAGCGTTTGGTCAGGTAATCCTCCAACTGCCATATCTGCCCTATTAGACCTATCTAGGACTTAAAAACACTTTTGGTGATGTGTTCGTGTGTATATTAACAGAATCCGATGCGTGGGAGCGCATTTAAGGACATCTGAATTTTTTGCTAGTTTTGTATAGCTAGCATCGTCGTGTTGGAGCGTTTGGTCAGGTAATTGTCAGGTAATCCTCCAAACTGCCATATCTGCCCTATTAGACCTATCTAGGACTTAAAAACACTTTTGGTGATGTGTTCGTGTGTGTATTACCAGAATCCGATGCGTGGGAGCGCATTTCAGGACATCTGAATTTTTTGCTACTTTTGTATAGCTAGCATCGTCGTGTTGGAGCGTTTGGTCAGGTAATCCTCCAACTGCCATATCTGCCCTATTAGACCTATCTAGGACTTAAAAACACTTTTGGTGATGTGTTCGTGTGTATATTAACAGAATCCGATGCGTGGGAGCGCATTTAAGGACATCTGAATTTTTTGCTACTTTTGTATAGCTAGCATCGTCGTGTTGGAGCGTTTGGTCAGGTAATCCTCCAACTGCCATATCTGCCCTATTAGACCTATCTAGGACTTAAAAACACTTTTGGTGATGTGTTCGTGTGTGTATTACCAGAATCCGATGCATGGGAGCGCATTTAAGGACATCTGAATTTTTTGCTAGTTTTGTATAGCTAGCATCGTCGTGTTGGAGCGTTTGGTCAGTAATTGTCAGGTAATCCTCCAACTGCCATATCTGTCCTATTAGACCTATCTAGGACTTAAAAACACTTTTGGTGATGTGTTCGTGTGTGTATTAACAGAATCCGATGCGTGGGAGCGCATTTCAGGACATCTGAATTTTTTGCTACTTTTGTATAGCTAGCATCGTCGTGTTGGAGCGTTTGGTCAGGTAATCCTCCAACTGCCATATCTGTCCTATTAGACCTATCTAGGACTTAAAAACACTTTTGGTGATGTGTTCGTGTGTATATTAACAGAATCCGATGCGTGGGAGCGCATTTCAGGACATCTGAATTTTTTGCTACTTTTGTATAGCTAGCATCGTCGTGTTGGAGCGTTTGGTCAGGTAATCCTCCAACTGCCATATCTGTCCTATTAGACCTATCTAGGACTTAAAAACACTTTTGGTGATGTGTTCGTGTGTATATTAACAGAATCCGATGCGTGGGAGCGCATTTCAGGACATCTGAATTTTTTGCTACTTTTGTATAGCTAGCATCGTCGTGTTGGAGCGTTTGGTCAGGTAATCCTCCAACTGCCATATCTGCCCTATTAGACCTATCTAGGACTTAAAAACACTTTTGGTGATGTGTTCGTGTGTGTATTAACAGAATCCGATGCGTGGGAGCGCATTCCAGGACATCTGAATTTTTTGCTACTTTTGTATAGCTAGCATCGTCGTGTTGGAGCGTTTGGTCAGGTAATCCTCCAACTGCCATATCTGCCCTATTAGACCTATCTAGGACTTAAAAACACTTTTGGTGATGTGTTCGTGTGTATATTAACAGAATCCGATGCGTGGGAGCGCATTTCAGGACATCTGAATTTTTTGCTACTTTTGTATAGCTAGCATCGTCGTGTTGGAGCGTTTGGTCAGGTAATCCTCCAACTGCCATATCTGCCCTATTAGACCTATCTAGGACTTAAAAACACTTTTGGTGATGTGTTCGTGTGTGTATTAACAGAATCCGAAGCGTATAGCTAGCATCGTCGTGTTGGAGCGTTTGGTCAGGTAATTGTCAGGTAATCCTCCAGCTGCCATATCTGCCCTATTAGACCTATCTAGGACTTAAAAACACTTTTGGTGATGTGTTCGTGTGTGTATTAACAGAATCCGATGCGTGGGAGCGCATTTCAGGACATCTGAATTTTTTGCTACTTTTGTATAGCTAGCATCGTCGTGTTGGAGCGTTTGGTCAGGTAATCCTCCAACTGCCATATCTGCCCTATTAGACCTATCTAGGACATAAAAACACTTTTGGTGATGTGTTCGTGTGTGTATTAACAGAATCCGATGCGTGGGAGCGCATTTCAGGACATCTGAATTTTTTGCTAGTTTTGTATAGCTAGCATCGTCGTGTTGGAGCGTTTGGTCAGGTAATCCTCCAACTGCCATATCTGCCCTATTAGACCTATCTAGGACTTAAAAACACTTTTGGTGATGTGTTCGTGTGTGTATTAACAGAATCCGATGCGTGGGAGCGCATTTAAGGACATCTGAATTTTTTGCTAGTTTTGTATAGCTAGCATCGTCGTGTTGGAGCGTTTGGTCAGGTAATCCTCCAACTGCCATATCTGTCCTATTAGACCTATCTAGGACTTAAAAACACTTTTGGTGATGTGTTCGTGTGTGTATTACCAGAATCCGATGCGTGGGAGCGCATTTCAGGACATCTGAATTTTTTGCTACTTTTGTATAGCTAGCATCGTCGTGTTGGAGCGTTTGGTCAGGTAATCCTCCAACTGCCATATCTGTCCTATTATACCTATCTAGGACTTAAAAACACTTTTGGTGATGTGTTCGTGTGTGTATTAACAGAATCCGATGCGTGGGAGCGCATTTCAGGACATCTGAATTTTTTGCTACTTTTGTATAGCTAGCATCGTCGTGTTGGAGCGTTTGGTCAGGTAATCCTCCAACTGCCATATCTGCCCTATTAGACCTATCTAGGACTTAAAAACACTTTTGGTGATGTGTTCGTGTGTATATTAACAGAATCCGATGCGTGGGAGCGCATTTCAGGACATCTGAATTTTTTGCTAGTTTTGTATAGCTAGCGTCGTCGTGTTGGAGCGTTTGGTCAGGTAATTGTCAGGTAATCCTCCAACTGCCATATCTGCCCTATTAGACCTATCTAGGACTTAAAAACACTTTTGGTGATGTGTTCGTGTGTGTATTAACAGAATCCGATGCGTGGGAGCGCATTTCAGGACATCTGAATTTTTTGCTACTTTTGTATAGCTAGCATCGTCGTGTTGGAGCGTTTGGTCAGGTAATCCTCCAACTGCCATATCTGCCCTATTAGACCTATCTAGGACTTAAAAACACTTTTGGTGATGTTTTCGTGTGTGTATTAACAGAATCCGATGCGTGGGAGCGCATTTCAGGACATCTGAATTTTTTGCTACTTTTGTATAGCTAGCATCGTCGTGTTGGAGCGTTTGGTCAGGTAATCCTCCAACTGCCATATCTGCCCTATTAGACCTATCTAGGACTTAAAAACACTTTTGGTGATGTGTTCGTGTGTGTATTAACAGAATCCGATGCGTGGGAGCGCATTTAAGGACATCTGAATTTTTTGCTACTTTTGTATAGCTAGCATCGTCGTGTTGGAGCGTTTGGTCAGGTAATTGTCAGGTAATCCTCCAACTGCCATATCTGCCCTATTAGACCTATCTAGGACTTAAAAACACTTTTGGTGATGTGTTCGTGTGTGTATTAACAGAATCCGATGCGTGGGAGCGCATTTCAGGACATCTGAATTTTTTGCTACTTTTGTATAGCTAGCATCGTCGTGTTGGAGCGTTTGGTCAGGTAATCCTCCAACTGCCATATCTGCCCTATTAGACCTATCTAGGACTTAAAAACACTTTTGGTGATGTGTTCGTGTGTGTATTAACAGAATCCGATGCGTGGGAGCGCATTTAAGGACATCTGAATTTTTTGCTACTTTTGTATAGCTAGCATCGTCGTGTTGGAGCGTTTGGTCAGGTAATCCTCCAACTGCCATATCTGTCCTATTAGACCTATCTAGGACTTAAAAACACTTTTGGTGATGTGTTCGTGTGTATATTAACAGAATCCGATGCGTGGGAGCGCATTTCAGGACATCTGAATTTTTTGCTACTTTTGTATAGCTAGCATCGTCGTGTTGGAGCGTTTGGTCAGGTAATCCTCCAACTGCCATATCTGCCCTATTAGACCTATCTAGGACTTAAAAACACTTTTGGTGATGTGTTCGTGTGTGTATTAACAGAATCCGATGCGTGGGAGCGCATTTAAGGACATCTGAATTTTTTGCTACTTTTGTATAGCTAGCATCGTCGTGTTGGAGCGTTTGGTCAGGTAATCCTCCAACTGCCATATCTGCCCTATTAGACCTATCTAGGACTTAAAAACACTTTTGGTGATGTGTTCGTGTGTGTATTAACAGAATCCGATGCGTGGGAGCGCATTTAAGGACATCTGAATTTTTTGCTACTTTTGTATAGCTAGCATTGTCGTGTTGGAGCGTTTGGTCAGGTAATCCTCCAACTGCCATATCTGCCCTATTAGACCTATCTAGGACTTAAAAACACTTTTGGTGATGTGTTCGTGTGTATATTAACAGAATCCGATGCGTGGGAGCGCATTTCAGGACATCTGAATTTTTTGCTACTTTTGTATAGCTAGCATCGTCGTGTTGGAGCGTTTGGTCAGGTAATCCTCCAACTGCCATATCTGCCCTATTAGACCTATCTAGGACTTAAAAACACTTTTGGTGATGTGTTCGTGTGTGTATTAACAGAATCCGATGCGTGGGAGCGCATTTAAGGACATCTGAATTTTTTGCTACTTTTGTATAGCTAGCATCGTCGTGTTGGAGCGTTTGGTCAGGTAATCCTCCAACTGCCATATCTGCCCTATTAGACCTATCTAGGACTTAAAAACACTTTTGGTGATGTGTTCGTGTGTGTATTAACAGAATCCGATGCGTGGGAGCGCATTTCAGGACATCTGAATTTTTTGCTACTTTTGTATAGCTAGCATCGTCGTGTTGGAGCGTTTGGTCAGGTAATCCTCCAACTGCCATATCTGCCCTATTAGACCTATCTAGGACTTAAAAACACTTTTGGTGATGTGTTCGTGTGTGTATTAACAGAATCCGATGCGTGGGAGCGCATTTCAGGACATCTGAATTTTTTGCTACTTTTGTATAGCTAGCATCGTCGTGTTGGAGCGTTTGGTCAGGTAATCCTCCAACTGCCATATCTGCCCTATTAGACCTATCTAGGACTTAAAAACACTTTTGGTGATGTGTTCGTGTGTGTATTAACAGAATCCGATGCGTGGGAGCGCATTTAAGGACATCTGAATTTTTTGCTACTTTTGTATAGCTAGCATCGTCGTGTTGGAGCGTTTGGTCAGGTAATCCTCCAACTGCCATATCTGCCCTATTAGACCTATCTAGGACTTAAAAACACTTTTGGTGATGTGTTCGTGTGTGTATTAACAGAATCCGATGCGTGGGAGCGCATTTAAGGACATCTGAATTTTTTGCTACTTTTGTATAGCTAGCATTGTCGTGTTGGAGCGTTTGGTCAGGTAATCCTCCAACTGCCATATCTGCCCTATTAGACCTATCTAGGACTTAAAAACACTTTTGGTGATGTGTTCGTGTGTATATTAACAGAAGCCGATGCGTGGGAGCGCATTTCAGGACATCTGAATTTTTTGCTAGTTTTGTATAGCTAGCATCGTCGTGTTGGAGCGTTTGGTCAGGTAATTGTCAGGTAATCCTCCAACTGCCATATCTGCCCTATTAGACCTATCTAGGACTTAAAAACACTTTTGGTGATGTGTTCGTGTGTATATTAACAGAATCCGATGCGTGGGAGCGCATTTCAGGACATCTGAATTTTTTGCTACTTTTGTATAGCTAGCATCGTCGTGTTGGAGCGTTTGGTCAGGTAATTGTCAGGTAATCCTCCAACTGCCATATCTGCCCTATTAGACCTATCTAGGACTTAAAAACACTTTTGGTGATGTGTTCGTGTGTATATTAACAGAATCCGATGCGTGAGAGCGCATTTCAGGACATCTGAATTTTTTGCTACTTTTGTATAGCTAGCATCGTCGTGTTGGAGCGTTTGGTCAGGTAATCCTCCAACTGCCATATCTGCCCTATTAGACCTATCTAGGACTTAAAAACACTTTTGGTGATGTGTTCGTGTGTGTATTAACAGAATCCGATGCGTGGGAGCGCATTTCAGGACATCTGAATTTTTTGCTAGTTTTGTATAGCTAGCATCGTCGTGTTGGAGCGTTTGGTCAGGTAATCCTCCAACTGCCATATCTGCCCTATTAGACCTATCTAGGACTTAAAAACACTTTTGGTGATGTGTTCGTGTCTGTATTAACAGAATCCGATGCGTGGGAGCGCATTTAAGGACATCTGAATTTTTTGCTACTTTTGTATAGCTAGCATCGTCGTGTTGGAGCGTTTGGTCAGGTAATTGTCAGGTAATCCTCCAACTGCCATATCTGCCCTATTAGACCTATCTAGGACTTAAAAACACTTTTGGTGATGTGTTCGTGTGTGTATTAACAGAATCCGATGCGTGGGAGCGCATTTCAGGACATCTGAATTTTTTGCTAGTTTTGTATAGCTAGCATCGTCGTGTTGGAGCGTTTGGTCAGGTAATCCTCCAACTGCCATATCTGCCCTATTAGACCTATCTAGGACTTAAAAACACTTTTGGTGATGTGTTCGTGTGTATATTAACAGAATCCGGTGCGTGGGAGCGCATTTAAGGACATCTGAATTTTTTGCTAGTTTTGTATAGCTAGCATCGTCGTGTTGGAGCGTTTGGTCAGGTAATCCTCCAACTGCCATATCTGCCCTATTAGACCTATCTAGGACTTAAAAACACTTTTGGTGATGTGTTCGTGTGTATATTAACAGAATCCGATGCGTGGGAGCGCATTTCAGGACATCTGAATTTTTTGCTAGTTTTGTATAGCTAGCATCGTCGTGTTGGAGCGTTTGGTCAGGTAATCCTCCAACTGCCATATCTGCCCTATTAGACCTATCTAGGACTTAAAAACACTCTTGGTGATGTGTTCGTGTGTGTATTAACAGAATCCGATGCGTGGGAGCGCATTTAAGGACATCTGAATTTTTTGCTACTTTTGTATAGCTAGCATTGTCGTGTTGGAGCGTTTGGTCAGGTAATCCTCCAACTGCCATATCTGCCCTATTAGACCTATCTAGGACTTAAAAACACTTTTGGTGATGTGTTCGTGTGTATATTAACAGAAGCCGATGCGTGGGAGCGCATTTCAGGACATCTGAATTTTTTGCTAGTTTTGTATAGCTAGCATCGTCGTGTTGGAGCGTTTGGTCAGGTAATTGTCAGGTAATCCTCCAACTGCCATATCTGCCCTATTAGACCTATCTAGGACTTAAAAACACTTTTGGTGATGTGTTCGTGTGTATATTAACAGAATCCGATGCGTGGGAGCGCATTTCAGGACATCTGAATTTTTTGCTAGTTTTGTATAGCTAGCATCGTCGTGTTGGAGCGTTTGGTCAGGTAATTGTCAGGTAATCCTCCAACTGCCATATCTGCCCTATTAGACCTATCTAGGACTTAAAAACACTTTTGGTGATGTGTTCGTGTGTATATTAACAGAATCCGATGCGTGGGAGCGCATTTCAGGACATCTGAATTTTTTGCTACTTTTGTATAGCTAGCATCGTCGTGTTGGAGCGTTTGGTCAGGTAATCCTCCAACTGCCATATCTGCCCTATTAGACCTATCTAGGACTTAAAAACACTTTTGGTGATGTGTTCGTGTGTGTATTAACAGAATCCGATGCGTGGGAGCGCATTTCAGGACATCTGAATTTTTTGCTAGTTTTGTATAGCTAGCATCGTCGTGTTGGAGCGTTTGGTCAGGTAATCCTCCAACTGCCATATCTGCCCTATTAGACCTATCTAGGACTTAAAAACACTTTTGGTGATGTGTTCGTGTGTGTATTAACAGAATCCGATGCGTGGGAGCGCATTTCAGGACATCTGAATTTTTTGCTACTTTTGTATAGCTAGCATCGTCGTGTTGGAGCGTTTGGTCAGGTAATCCTCCAACTGCCATATCTGCCCTATTAGACCTATCTAGGACTTAAAAACACTTTTGGTGATGTGTTCGTGTGTATATTAACAGAATCCGATGCGTGGGAGCGCATTTCAGGACATCTGAATTTTTTGCTAGTTTTGTATAGCTAGCATCGTCGTGTTGGAGCGTTTGGTCAGGTAATCCTCCAACTGCCATATCTGTCCTATTAGACCTATCTAGGACTTAAAAACACTTTTGGTGATGTGTTCGTGTGTGTATTAACAGAATCCGATGCGTGGGAGCGCATTTAAGGACATGTGAATTTTTTGCTAGTTTTGTATAGCTAGCATCGTCGTGTTGGAGCGTTTGGTCAGGTAATTGTCAGGTAATCCTCCAACTGCCATATCTGCCCTATTAGACCTATCTAGGACTTAAAAACACTTTTGGTGATGTGTTCGTGTGTATATTAACAGAATCCGATGCGTGGGAGCGCATTTAAGGACATCTGAATTTTTTGCTAGTTTTGTATAGCTAGCATCGTCGTGTTGGAGCGTTTGGTCAGGTAATCCTCCAACTGCCATATCTGCACTATTAGACCTATCTAGGACTTAAAAACACTTTTGGTGATGTGTTCGTGTGTGTATTAACAGAATCCGATGCGTGGGAGCGCATTTCAGGACATCTGAATTTTTTGCTACTTTTGTATAGCTAGCATCGTCGTGTTGGAGCGTTTGGTCAGGTAATCCTCCAACTGCCATATCTGCCCTATTAGACCTATCTAGGACTTAAAAACACTTTTGGTGATGTGTTCGTGTGTGTATTAACAGAATCCGATGCGTGGGAGCGCATTTAAGGACATCTGAATTTTTTGCTACTTTTGTATAGCTAGCATCGTCGTGTTGGAGCGTTTGGTCAGGTAATCCTCCAACTGCCATATCTGCCCTATTAGACCTATCTAGGACTTAAAAACACTTTTGGTGATGTGTTCGTGTGTGTATTAACAGAATCCGATGCGTGGGAGCGCATTTCAGGACATCTGAATTTTTTGCTACTTTTGTATAGCTAGCATCGTCGTGTTGGAGCGTTTGGTCAGGTAATTGTCAGGTAATCCTCCAACTGCCATATCTGCCCTATTAGACCTATCTAGGACTTAAAAACAATTTTGGTGATGTGTTCGTGTGTATATTAACAGAATTCGATGCGTGGGAGCGCATTTAAGGACATCTGAATTTTTTGCTAGTTTTGTATAGCTAGCATCGTCGTGTTGGAGCGTTTGGTCAGGTAATCCTCCAACTGCCATATCTGCCCTATTAGACCTATCTAGGACTTAAAAACACTTTTGGTGATGTGTTCGTGTGTGTATTAACAGAATCCGATGCGTGGGAGCGCATTTAAGGACATCTGAATTTTTTGCTACTTTTGTATAGCTAGCATCGTCGTGTTGGAGCGTTTGGTCAGGTAATCCTCCAACTGCCATATCTGCCCTATTAGACCTATCTAGGACTTAAAAACACTTTTGGTGATGTGTTCGTGTGTATATTAACAGAATCCGATGCGTGGGAGCGCATTTCAGGACATCTGAATTTTTTGCTACTTTTGTATAGCTAGCATCGTCGTGTTGGAGCGTTTGGTCAGGTAATCCTCCAACTGCCATATCTGTCCTATTAGACCTATCTAGGACTTAAAAACACTTTTGGTGATGTGTTCGTGTGTGTATTAACAGAATCCGATGCGTGGGAGCGCATTTAAGGACATCTGAATTTTTTGCTAGTTTTGTATAGCTAGCATCGTCGTGTTGGAGCGTTTGGTCAGGTAATTGTCAGGTAATCCTCCAACTGCCATATCTGCCCTATTAGACCTATCTAGGACTTAAAAACACTTTTGGTGATGTGTTCGTGTGTATATTAACAGAATCCGATGCGTGGGAGCGCATTTAAGGACATCTGAATTTTTTGCTAGTTTTGTATAGCTAGCATCGTCGTGTTGGAGCGTTTGGTCAGGTAATCCTCCAACTGCCATATCTGTCCTATTAGACCTATCTAGGACTTAAAAACACTTTTGGTGATGTGTTCGTGTGTGTATTAACAGAATCCGATGCGTGGGAGCGCATTTCAGGACATCTGAATTTTTTGCTACTTTTGTATAGCTAGCATCGTCGTGTTGGAGCGTTTGGTCAGGTAATTGTCAGGTAATCCTCCAACTGCCATATCTGCCCTATTAGACCTATCTAGGACTTAAAAACACTTTTGGTGATGTGTTCGTGTGTATATTAACAGAATCCGATGCGTGGGAGCGCATTTAAGGACATCTGAATTTTTTGCTACTTTTGTATAGCTAGCATCGTCGTGTTGGAGCGTTTGGTCAGGTAATCCTCCAACTGCCATATCTGCCCTATTAGACCTATCTAGGACTTAAAAACACTTTTGGTGATGTGTTCGTGTGTTTATTAACAGAATCCGATGCGTGGGCGCGCATTTCAGGACATCTGAATTTTTTGCTAGTTTTGTATAGCTAGCATCGTCGTGTTGGAGCGTTTGGTCAGGTAATCCTCCAACTGCCATATCTGCCCTATTAGACCTATCTAGGACTTAAAAACACTTTTGGTGATGTGTTCGTGTGTTTATTAACAGAATCCGATGCGTGGGCGCGCATTTCAGGACATCTGAATTTTTTGCTAGTTTTGTATAGCTAGCATCGTCGTGTTGGAGCGTTTGGTCAGGTAATCCTCCAACTGCCATATCTGCCCTATTAGACCTATCTAGGACTTAAAAACACTTTTGGTGATGTGTTCGTGTGTGTATTAACAGAATCCGATGCGTATGAGCGCATTTCAGGACATCTGAATTTTTTGCTACTTTTGTATAGCTAGCATCGTCGTGTTGGAGCGTTTGGTCAGGTAATCCTCCAACTGCCATATCTGCCCTATTAGACCTATCTAGGACTTAAAAACACTTTTGGTGATGTGTTCGTGTGTATATTAACAGAATCCGATGCGTGGGAGCGCATTTCAGGACATCTGAATTTTTTGCTACTTTTGTATAGCTAGCATCGTCGTGTTGGAGCGTTTGGTCAGGTAATTGTCAGGTAATCCTCCAACTGCCATATCTGCCCTATTAGACCTATCTAGGACTTAAAAATACTTTTGGTGATGTGTTCGTGTGTGTATTAACAGAATCCGATGCGTGGGAGCGCATTTCAGGACATCTGAATTTTTTGCTAGTTTTGTATAGCTAGCATCGTCGTGTTGGAGCGTTTGGTCAGGTAATTGTCAGGTAATCCTCCAACTGCCATATCTGCCCTATTAGACCTATCTAGGACTTAAAAACACTTTTGGTGATGTGTTCGTGTGTGTATTAACAGAATCCGATGCGTTGGAGCGCATTTCATTACATCTGAATTTTTTGCTACTTTTGTATAGTCGTCGTGTTGGAGCGTTTGGTCAGGTAATCCTCCAACTGCCATATCTGCCCTATTAGACCTATCTAGGACTTAAAAACACTTTTGGTGATGTGTTCGTGTGTGTATTAACAGAATCCGATGCGTGGGAGCGCATTTCAGGACATCTGAATTTTTTGCTAGTTTTGTATAGCTAGCATCGTCGTGTTGGAGCGTTTGGTCAGGTAATCCTCCAACTGCCATATCTGCCCTATTAGACCTATCTAGGACTTAAAAACACTTTTGGTGATGTGTTCGTGTGTGTATTAACAGAATCCGATGCGTGGGAGCGCATTTAAGGACATCTGAATTTTTTGCTACTTTTGTATAGCTAGCATCGTCGTGTTGGAGCGTTTGGTCAGGTAATCCTCCAACTGCCATATCTGCCCTATTAGACCTATCTAGGACTTAAAAACACTTTTGGTGATGTGTTCGTGTGTATATTAACAGAATCCGATGCGTGGGAGCGCATTTAAGGACATCTGAATTTTTTGCTAGTTTTGTATAGCTAGCATCGTCGTGTTGGAGCGTTTGGTCAGGTAATTGTCAGGTAATCCTCCAACTGCCATATCTGCCCTATTAGACCTATCTAGGACTTAAAAACACTTTTGGTGATGTGTTCGTGTGTGTATTAACAGAATCCGATGCGTGGGAGCGCATTTAAGGACATCTGAATTTTTTGCTAGTTTTGTATAGCTAGCATCGTCGTGTTGGAGCGTTTGGTCAGGTAATTGTCAGGTAATCCTCCAACTGCCATATCTGCCCTATTAGACCTATCTAGGACTTAAAAACACTTTTGGTGATGTGTTCGTGTGTATATTAACAGAATCCGATGCGTGGGAGCGCATTTAAGGACATCTGAATTTTTTGCTAGTTTTGTATAGCTAGCATCGTCGTGTTGGAGCGTTTGGTCAGGTAATCCTCCAACTGCCATATCTGCCCTATTAGACCTATCTAGGACTTAAAAACACTTTTGGTGATGTGTTCGTGTGTGTATTACCAGAATCCGATGCGTGGGAGCGCATTTAAGGACATCTGAATTTTTTGCTACTTTTGTATAGCTAGCATCGTCGTGTTGGAGCGTTTGGTCAGGTAATCCTCCAACTGCCATATCTGCCCTATTAGACCTATCTAGGACTTAAAAACACTTTTGGTGATGTGTTCGTGTGTGTATTAACAGAATCCGATGCGTGGGAGCGCATTTAAGGACATCTGAATTTTTTGCTAGTTTTGTATAGCTAGCATCGTCGTGTTGGAGCGTTTGGTCAGGTAATCCTCCAACTGCCATATCTGCCCTATTAGACCTATCTAGGACTTAAAAACACTTTTGGTGATGTGTTCGTGTGTATATTAACAGAATCCGATGCGTGGGAGCGCATTTAAGGACATCTGAATTTTTTGCTACTTTTGTATAGCTAGCATCGTCGTGTTGGAGCGTTTGGTCAGGTAATCCTCCAACTGCCATATCTGCCCCATTAGACCTATCTAGGACTTAAAAACACTTTTGGTGATGTGTTCGTGTGTATATAAACAGAATCCGATGCGTGGGAGCGCATTTCAGGACATCTGAATTTTTTGCTACTTTTGTATAGCTAGCATCGTCGTGTTGGAGCGTTTGGTCAGGTAATCCTCCAACTGCCATATCTGCCCTATTAGACCTATCTAGGACTTAAAAACACTTTTGGTGATGTGTTCGTGTGTGTATTAACAGAATCCGATGCGTGGGAGCGCATTTCAGGACATCTGAATTTTTTGCTACTTTTGTATAGCTAGCATCGTCGTGTTGGAGCGTTTGGTCAGGTAATCCTCCAACTGCCATATCTGCCCTATTAGACCTATCTAGGACTTAAAAACACTTTTGGTGATGTGTTCGTGTGTGTATTACCAGAATCCGATGCGTGGGAGCGCATTTAAGGACATCTGAATTTTTTGCTACTTTTGTATAGCTAGCATCGTCGTGTTGGAGCGTTTGGTCAGGTAATCCTCCAACTGCCATATCTGCCCTATTAGACCTATCTAGGACTTAAAAACACTTTTGGTGATGTGTTCGTGTGTGTATTAACAGAATCCGATGCGTGGGAGCGCATTTAAGGACATCTGAATTTTTTGCTAGTTTTGTATAGCTAGCATCGTCGTGTTGGAGCGTTTGGTCAGGTAATTGTCAGGTAATCCTCCAACTGCCATATCTGTCCTATTAGACCTATCTAGGACTTAAAAACACTTTTGGTGATGTGTTCGTGTGTGTATTAACAGAATCCGATGCGTGGGAGCGCATTTAAGGACATCTGAATTTTTTGCTACTTTTGTATAGCTAGCATCGTCGTGTTGGAGCGTTTGGTCAGGTAATCCTCCAACTGCCATATCTGCCCTATTAGACCTATCTAGGACTTAAAAACACTTTTGGTGATGTGTTCGTGTGTGTATTAACAGAATCCGATGCGTGGGAGCGCATTTCAGGACATCTGAATTTTTTGCTACTTTTGTATAGCTAGCATCGTCGTGTTGGAGCGTTTG
>CAXITZ010000049.1:0-173800 GCA_964034865.1 Eristalis intricaria
CGTATGTCCAGCAGGGCCACTGTGGCGTATGTCCAGCAGGGCCACTGTGGCGTATGTCCAGCAGGGCCACTGTGGCGTATGTCCAGCATGGCCACAGTGGCGTATGTCCTGAATGGCCACGGTGGCGCATGTCCTGCATGGCCACTGTGGTGTATGTCCAGCATGGCGACTGTGGCGTATGTCCAGCAGGGCCACAGTGGCGTATGTCCTGCATGGCCACTGTGGCGTATGCGTAACATTTTTCGTATGGTAGAGGAGGCAGTCTTGAGAGTTGTCCTGCATGGCAACTGTGACGTATGTCCAGCAGGGCCACTGTGGCGTATGTCCAGCAGGGCCACTGTGGCGTATGTCCAGCAGGGCCACTGTGGCGTATGTCCAGCATGGCCACTGTGGGGTATGTCCAGTAGGGCCACAGTGGCGTATGTCTAGCATGGCAACAGTGGCGTATGTCTAGCATGGCCACTGTGGCGTATGTCCAGCAGGGCCACAGTGGCTTATGTCCTGCATGGTGGTGTATGTCCAGCATGGCCACTGTGGCGAATGTCCAGCAGGGCGTATGTCCTGCATGGCCACTGTGGCGTATGCGTAACATTTTTCGTATGGTAGAGGAGGCAGTCTTGAGAGTTGTCGTGCATGGCAACTGTGACGTATGTCCAGCAGGGCCACTGTGGCGTATGTCCAGCAGGGCCACTGTGGCGTATGTCCAGCATGGCCACTGTGGCGTATGTCCAGCAGGGCCACTGTGGCGTATGTCCAGCAGGGCCACTGTGGCGTATGTCCTGCATGGCCACAGTGGCGTATGTCCAACATGGCCACTGTGGCGTATGTCCAGCAGGGCCACTGTGGCGTATGTCCAGCAGGGCCACTGTGGCGTATGTCCAGCAGGGCCACTGTGGCGTATGTCCTGCATGGCCACAGTGGCGTATGTCCTTCATGGCCACGGTGGCGCATGTCCTGCATGGCCACTGTGGCGTATGTCCAGCAGGGCCACTGTGGCGTATGTCCAGCAGGGCCACTGTGGCGTATGTCCTGCATGGCCACAGTGGCGTATGTCCTTCATGGCCACGGTGGCGCATGTCCAGCAGGGCCACTGTGGCGTATGTCCAACATGGCCACTGTGGCGTATGTCCAGCAGGGCCACTGTGGCGTATGTCCAGCAGGGCCACTGTGGCGTATGTCCTGCATGGCCACAGTGGCGTATGTCCTTCATGGCCACGGTGGCGCATGTCCTGCATGGCCACTGTGGCGTATGTCTAGCATGGCCACTGTGGCGTATGTCCAGCAGGGCCACAGTGGCTTATGTCCAGCATGGCCACTGTGGCGTATGTCCTGAATGGCCACGATGGCGCATGTCCTGCAGGGACACAGTGGCGTATATCCTGCATGGCCACTGTGGCGTATGCGTAACATTTTTCGTGTGGTAGAGGAGGCAGTCTTGAGAATTGTCCTGCATGGCAACTGTGGCGTATGTCCAGCATGTGGCGTATGTCCTGCATGGCCACTGCGGCGTATGTCCAGCAGGGCCACTGTGGCGTATGTCCAGCAGGGCCACTGTGGCGTATGTCCAGCAGGGCCACAGTATCGTATGTCCTGCATGGCCACTCTGGCGTATGCGTAACATTTTTCGTATGGTAGAGGAGGCAGTCTTGAGAGTTGTCCTGCATGGCAACTGTGGCGTATGTCCAGCAGGGCCACTGTGGCGTATGTCCAGCATGGCCACAGTGGCGTATGTCCTGAATGGCCACGGTGGCGCATGTCCAGCAGGGCCACAGTGGCGTATGTCCTGCATGGCCACTGTGGCGTATGCGTAACACTTTTCGTATGGTAGAGGAGGCAGTCTTGAGAGTTGTCCTGCATGGCAACTGTGACGTATGTCCAGCAGGGCCACTGTGGCGTATGTCCTGCATGGCCACTGTGGTGTATGTCCAGCATGGCCACTGTGGCGTATGTCCAGCAGGGCCACAGTGGCGTATGTCTTGCATGGCAACTGTGACGTATGTCCAGCAGGGCCACTGTGGCGTATGTCCAGCAGGGCCACTGTGGCGTATGTCCAGCAGGGCCACTGTGGCGTATGTCCAGCAGGGCCACTGTGGCGTATGTCCAGCATGGCCACAGTGGCGTATGTCCTGAATGGCCACGGTGGCGCATGTCCTGCATGGCCACTGTGGTGTATGTCCAGCATGGCGACTGTGGCGTATGTCCAGCAGGGCCACAGTGGCGTATGTCCTGCATGGCCACTGTGGCGTATGCGTAACATTTTTCGTATGGTAGAGGAGGCAGTCTTGAGAGTTGTCCTGCATGGCAACTGTGACGTATGTCCAGCAGGGCCACTGTGGCGTATGTCCAGCAGGGCCACTGTGGCGTATGTCCAGCAGGGCCACTGTGGCGTATGTCCAGCATGGCCACTGTGGGGTATGTCCAGCAGGGCCACAGTGGCGTATGTCTAGCATGGCAACAGTGGCGTATGTCTAGCATGGCCACTGTGGCGAATGTCCAGCAGGGCCACAGTGGCTTATGTCCTGCATGGTGGTGTATGTCCAGCATGGCCACTGTGGCGAATGTCCAGCAGGGCGTATGTCCTGCATGGCCACTGTGGCGTATGCGTAACATTTTTCGTATGGTAGAGGAGGCAGTCTTGAGAGTTGTCCTGCATGGCAACTGTGACGTATGTCCAGCAGGGCCACTGTGGCGTATGTCCAGCAGGGCCACTGTGGCGTATGTCCAGCATGGCCACTGTGGCGTATGTCCAGCAGGGCCACTGTGGCGTATGTCCAGCAGGGCCACTGTGGCGTATGTCCTGCATGGCCACAGTGGCGTATGTCCTTCATGGCCACGGTGGCGCATGTCCAGCAGGGCCACTGTGGCGTATGTCCAACATGGCCACTGTGGCGTATGTCCAGCAGGGCCACTGTGGCGTATGTCCAGCAGGGCCACTGTGGCGTATGTCCTGCATGGCCACAGTGGCGTATGTCCTTCATGGCCACGGTGGCGCATGTCCTGCATGGCCACTGTGGCGTATGTCTAGCATGGCCACTGTGGCGTATGTCCAGCAGGGCCACAGTGGCTTATGTCCAGCATGGCCACTGTGGCGTATGTCCTTCATGGCCACGGTGACGCATGTCCAGCAGGGCCACTGTGGTGTATGTCCAGCATGGCCACTGTGGCGAATGTCCAGCAGGGCCACAGTGACGTATGTCCTGCATGGCCACTGTGGCGTAACATTTTTCGTATGGTAGAGGAGGCAGTCTTGAGAGTTGTCCTGCATGGCAACTGTGACGTATGTCCAGCAGGGCCACTGTGGCGTATGTCCAGCAGGGCCACTGTGGCGTATGTCCAGCATGGCTACTGTGGCGTATGTCCAGCAGGGCCACTGTGGCGTATGTCCTGCATGGCCACAGTGGCGTATGTCCTTCATGGCCACGGTGGCGCATGTCCTGCATGGCCACTGTGGCGTATGTCTAGCATGGCCACTGTGGCGTATGTCCAGCAGGGCCACAGTGGCTTATGTCCAGCATGGCCACTGTGGCGTATGTCCTTCATGGCCACGGTGACGCATGTCCAGCAGGGCCACTGTGGTGTATGTCCAGCATGGCCACTGTGGCGAATGTCCAGCAGGGCCACAGTGACGTATGTCCTGCATGGCCACTGCGGCGTATGTCCAGCAGGACCACAGTGGCGTATGTCCTGCATGGCCACTGGGGCGTAACATTTTTCGTATGGTAGAGGAGGCAGTCTTGAGAGTTGTCCTGCATGGCAACTGTGACGTATGTCCAGCAGGGCCACTGTGGCGTATGTCCAGCATGGCCACTGTGGCGTATGTCTAGCATGGCCACTGTGGCGTATGTCCAGCAGGGCCACAGTGGCTTATGTCCTGCATGGCCACTGTGGCGTATGTCCAGCAGGGCCACAGTGGCGTATGTCCTGCATGGCCACGGTGGCGTATGTCCAGCAGGACCACAGTGGCGTATGTCCTGCATGGCCACAGTGGCGTATGTCCTTCATGGCCACGGTGACGTATGTCCAGCAGGGCCACTGTGGCGTATGTCCAGCAGGGCCACTGTGGCGTATGTCCAGCAGGGCCACTGTGGCGTATGTCCAGCATGGCCACAGTGGCGTATGTCCTGAATGGCCACGGTGGCGCATGTCCTGCATGGCCACTGTGGTGTATGTCCAGCATGGCGACTGTGACGTATGTCCAGCAGGGCCACAGTGGCGTATGTCCTGCATGGCCACTGTGGCGTATGCGTAACATTTTTCGTATGGTAGAGGAGGCAGTCTTGAGAGTTGTCCTGCATGGCAACTGTGACGTATGTCCAGCAGGGCCACTGTGGCGTATGTCCAGCAGGGCCACAGTGGCTTATGTCCTGCATGGTGGTGTATGTCCAGCATGGCCACTGTGGCGAATGTCCAGCAGGGCGTATGTCCTGCATGGCCACTGTGGCGTATGCGTTACATTTTTCGTATGGTAGAGGAGGCAGTCTTGAGAGTTGTCCTGCATGGCAACTGTTACGTATGTCCAGCAGGGCCACTGTGGCGTATGTCCAGCAGGGCCACTGTGGCGTATGTCCAGCATGGCCACTGTGGCGTATGTCCAGCAGGGCCACTGTGGCGTATGTCCAGCAGGCCCACTGTGGCGTATGTCCTGCATGGCCACAGTGGCGTATGTCCTTCATGGCCACGGTGGCGCATGTCCAGCAGGGCCACTGTGGCGTATGTCCAACATGGCCACTGTGGCGTATGTCCAGCAGGGCCACTGTGGCGTATGTCCAGCAGGGCCACTGTGGCGTATGTCCTGCATGGCCACAGTGGCGTATGTCCTTCATGGGCACGGTGGCGCATGTCCTGCATGGCCACTGTGGCGTATGTCTAGCATGGCCACTGTGGCGTATGTCCAGCAGGGCCACAGTGGCTTATGTCCAGCATGGCCACTGTGGCGTATATCCTTCATGGCCACGGTGACGCATGTCCAGCATGGCCACTGTGGTGTATGTCCAGCATGGCCACTGTGGCGAATGTCCAGCAGGGCCACAGTGACGTATGTCCTGCATGGCCACTGTGGCGTAACATTTTTCGTATGGTAGAGGAGGCAGTCTTGAGAGTTGTCCTGCATGGCAACTGTGACGTATGTCCAGCAGGGCCACTGTGGCGTATATCCAGCATGGCCACTGTGGCGTATGTCCAGCAGGGCCACTGTGGCGTATGTCCAGCAGGGCCACTGTGGCGTATGTCCTGCATGGCCACAGTGGCGTATGTCCTTCATGGCCACGGTGGCGCATGTCCTGCATGGCCACTGTGGCGTATGTCTAGCATGGCCACTGTGGGTATGTCCAGCAGGGCCACAGTGGCTTATGTCCTGCATGGCCACTGTGGCGTATGTCCAGCATGGCCACGGTGGCGCATGTCCTGCATGGCCACTGCGGCGTATGTCCAGCAGGACCACAGTGGCGTATGTCCTGCATGGCCACTGGGGCGTAACATTTTTCGTATGGTAGAGGAGGCAGTCTTGAGAGTTGTCCTGCATGGCAACTGTGACGTATGTCCAGCAGGGCCACTGTGGCGTATGTCCAGCATGGCCACTGTGGCGTATGTCTAGCATGGCCACTGTGGCGTATGTCCAGCAGGGCCACAGTGGCTTATGTCCTGCATGGCCACTGTGGCGTATGTCCAGCAGGGCCACAGTGGCGTATGTCCTGCATGGCCACGGTGGCGTATGTCCAGCAGGACCACAGTGGCGTATGTCCTGCATGGCCACAGTGGCGTATGTCCTTCATGGCCACGGTGACGCATGTCCAGCAGGGCCACTGTGGTGTATGTCCAGCATGGCCACTGTGGCGAATGTCCAGCAGGGCCACAGTGGCGTATGTCCTGCATGGCCACTGTGGCGTATGCGTAACATTTTTCGTATGGTAGAGGAGGCGGTCTTGAGAGTTGTCCTGCATGGCAACTGTGACGTATGTCCAGCAGGGCCACTGTGGCGTATGTCCAGCAGGGCCACTGTGGCGTATGTCCAGCATGGCCACTGTGGCGTATGTCCAGCATGGCCACTGTGGCGTATGTCCAGCAGGGCCACTGTGGCGTATGTCCAGCAGGGCCACTGTGGCGTATGTCCTGCACGGCCACAGTGGCGTATGTCCTTCATGGCCACTGTGGCGTATGTCCAGCATGGCCACTGTGGCGTATGTCCAGCAGGGCCACTGTGACGTATGAACAGCAGGGCCACAGTGGCGTATGTCCTGCATGGCCACTGTTGCGTATGTCCAGCAGGGACACAGTGGCGTATATCCTGCATGGCCACTGTGGCGTATGCGTAACATTTTTCGTATGGTAGAGGAGGCAGTCTTGAGAGTTGTCCTGCATGGCAACTGTGACGTATGTCCAGCAGGGCCACTGTGGCGTATGTCCAGCAGGGCCACTATGGCGTATGTCCAGCATGGCCACTGTGGCGTATGTCCAGCAGGGCCACTGTGGCGTATGTCCAGCAGGGCCACTGTGCCGTATGTCCTGCATGGCCACAGTGGCGTATGTCCTTCATGGCCACGGTGGCGCATGTCCAGCAGGGCCACTGTGGCGTATGTCCAACATGGCACTGTGGCGTATGTCCAGCAGGGCCACTGTGGCGTATGTCCAGCAGGGCCACTGTGGCGTATGTCCTGCATGGCCACAGTGGCGTATGTCCTTCATGGCCACGGTGGCGCATGTCCTGCATGGCCACTGTGGCGTATGTCTAGCATGGCCACTGTGGCGTATGTCTAGCATGGCCACTGTGGCGTATGTCCAGCAGGGCCACAGTGGCTTATGTCCAGCATGGCCACTGTGGCGTATGTCTAGCATGGCCACTGTGGCGTATGTCCAGCAGGGCCACAGTGGCTTATGTCCTGCATGGCCACTGTGGCGTATGTCCAGCAGGGCCACAGTGGCGTATGTCCTGCATGGCCACGGTGGCGTATGTCCAGCAGGACCACAGTGGCGTATGTCCTGCATGGCCACAGTGGCGTATGTCCTTCATGGCCACGGTGATGCATGTCCAGCAGGGCCACTGTGGTGTATGTCCAGCATGGCCACTGTGGCGAATGTCCAGCAGGGCCACAGTGGCGTATATCCTGCATGGCCACTGTGGCGTAACATTTTTCGTATGGTAGAGGAGGCAGTCTTGAGAGTTTTCCTGCATCGCAACTGTGACGTATGTCCAGCAGGGCCACTGTGGCGTATGTCCAGCATGGCCACTGTGGCGTATGTCTAGCATGGCCACTGTGGCGTATGTCCAGCAGGGCCACAGTGGCTTATGTCCTGCATGGCCACTGTGGCGTATGTCCAGCAGGGCCACAGTGGCGTATGTCCTGCATGGCCACGGTGGCATATGTCCAGCAGGACCACAGTGGCGTATGTCCTGCATGGCCACAGTGGCGTATGTCCTTCATGGCCACGGTGACGCATGTCCAGCAGGGCCACTGTGGTGTATGTCCAGCATGGCCACTGTGGCGAATGTCCAGCAGGGCCACAGTGGCGTATGTCCTGCATGGCCACTGTGGCGTATGCGTAACATTTTTCGTATGGTAGAGGAGGCAGTCTTGAGAGTTGTCCTGCATGGAAACTGTGACGTATGTCCAGCAGGGCCACTGTGGCGTATGTCCAGCAGGGCCACTGTGGCGTATGTCCAGCATGGCCACTGTGGCGTATGTCCAGCATGGCCACTGTGGCGTATGTCCAGCAGGGCCACTGTGGCGTATGTCCAGCAGGGCCACTGTGGCGTATGTCCTGCATGGCCACAGTGGCGTATGTCCTTCATGGCCACTGTGGCGTATGTCCAGCATGGCCACTGTGGCGTATGTCCAGCAGGGCCACTGTGGCGTATGTCCAGCAGGGCCACTGTGGCGTATGTCCTGCATGGCCACAGTGGCGTATGTCCTTCATGGCCACGGTGGCGCATGTCCTGCATGGCCACTGTGGCGTATGCGTAACATTTTTCGTATGGTAGAGGAGGCAGTCTTGAGAGTTGTCCTGCATGGCAACGGCGGCGTATGTCCAGCAGGGCCACTGTGGCGTATGTCCAGCAGGGCCACTGTGGCGTATGTCCAGCATGGCCACAGTGGCGTATGTCCTGAATGGCCACGGTGGCGCATGTCCTGCATGGCCACTGTGGTGTATGTCCAGCATGGCCACTGTGGCGTATGTCCAGCAGGGCCACAGTGGCGTATGTCCTGCATGGCCACTGTGGCGTATGTCCAGCATGGCCACAGTGGTGTATGTCCTGAATGTCCACGGTGGCGCATGTCCTGCATGGCCACTGTGGTGTATGTCCTGCATGGCAACTGTGACGTATGTCCAGCAGGGCCACTGTGGCGTATGTCCAGCAGGGCCACTGTGGCGTATGTCCAGCAGGGCCACTGTGGCGTATGTCCAGCATGGCCACAGTGGCGTATGTCCTGAATGGCCACGGTGGCGCATGTCCTGCATGGCCACTGTGGTGTATGTCCAGCATGGCGACTGTGGCGTATGTCCAGCAGGGCCACAGTGGCG
The DNA here is from genome assembly GCA_964034865.1 of Eristalis intricaria. NCBI lineage: Eukaryota > Metazoa > Arthropoda > Insecta > Diptera > Syrphidae > Eristalis > Eristalis intricaria. The sequence goes on from CAXITZ010000049.1 coordinate 8,518, forward strand.
TATGTCCTGCATGGCCACAGTGGCGTATGTCCTTCATGGCCACGGTGGCGCATGTCCTGCATGGCCACTGTGGCGTATGCGTAACATTTTTCGTATGGTAGAGGAGGCAGTCTTGAGAGTTGTCCTGCATGGCAACTGTGACGTATGTCCAGCAGGGCCACTGTGGCGTATGTCCAGCAGGGCCACTGTGGCTTATGTCCAGCAGGGCCACTGTGGCGTATATCCAGCATGGCCACTGTGGGGTATGTCCAGCAGGGCCACAGTGGCGTATGTCTAGCATGGCCACAGTGGCGTATGTCTTTCATGGCCACGGTGGCGCATGTCCAGCAGGGCCACTGTGGTGTATGTCCAGCATGGCCACTGTGGCGTATGTCCAGCACGGCCACAGTGGCGTATGTCCTGCATGGCCACTGTGGCGTATGCGTAACATTTTTCGTATTGTAGATGAGGCAGTCTTGAGAGTTGTCCTGCATGGCAACTGTGGCGTATGTCCAGCAGGGCCACAGTGGCGTATGTCCTGCATGGCAACTCTGACGTATGTCCAGCAGGGCCACTGTGGCGTATGCGTAACATTTTTCGTATTGTAGATGAGGCAGTCTTGAGAGTTGTCCTGCATGGCAACTGTGGCGTATGTCCAGCAGGGCCACTGTGGCGTATGTCCTGCATTTCCACAGTGGCGTATGTCCTGAATGGCCACGGTGGCGTATGTTCAGCAGGGCCACAGTGGCGTATGTCCTGCATGGCCACAGTGACGTATGTCCTGCAGCACCACTGTGGCGTATGTCCAGCAGGGCCACAGTGGCGTATGTCCTGCATGGCCACTGTGGCGTATGTCCAGCAGGGCCACTGTGGCGTATGTCTAGCATGGCCACTGTGGCGTATGTCCAGCAGGGCCACAGTGGCGTATGTCCAGCAGGGCCACAGTGGCATATGTCCTGCATGGCCACAGTGGCGTATGTCCTGCATGGCCACTGTGGCGTATGCGTAACATTTTTCGTATTGTAGATGAGGCAGTCTTGAGAGTTGTCCTGCATGGCAACTGTGGCGTATGTCCCACAGGGCCACAGTGGCGTATGTCCTGCATGGCAACTCTGACGTATGTCCAGCAGGGCCACTGTGGCGTATGTCCTGCATGGCCACAGTGGCGTATGTCCTGCATGGCCATGGTGGCGTATGTCCAGCAGGGCCACAGTGGCGTATGTCCTGCATTGCCACAGTGGCGTATGTCCTGCATGGCCACAGTGGCGTATGTCCAGCAGGGCCACTGTGGCGTATGTCTAGCATGGCCAATGTGGCGTGTGTCCAGCAGGGCCACAGTGGCGTATGTCCTGCATGGCCACAGTGGCGTATGTCTTTCATGGCCACTGTGGCGTATGTCTAGCATGGCCACTGTGGCGTATGTCCAGCAGGGCCACAGTTTCGTATGTCCTGCATGGCCACTGTGGCGTATGTCCTGCATGGCCACTGTGGCGTATGTCCTGCATGACCATTGTGGCGTATGTCCAGCAGGGCCACTGTGCCGTATGTCCTGCATGGCCACTGTGGCGTATGTCCAGCAGGGCCACAGTGGCGTATGTCCTGCATGGCCACAGTGGCGTATGTCCTTCATGGCCACTGTGGCGCAGGTCCAGCAGGGCCACTGTGGTGTATGTCCAGCATGGCCACTGTGGCGTATGTCCAGCAGGGCCACAGTGGCGTATGTCCTGCATGGCCACAGTGGCGTATGTCCTTCATGGCCACGGTGGCGCATGTCCAGCAGGGCCATTGTGGTGTATGTCCAGCATGGCCACTGTGGCGTATGTCCCTCAGGGCCACTGTGGCGTATGTCCAACAGGGCCACTGTGCCGTATGTCCTGCATGGCCACTGTGGCGTATGTCCAGCAGGGCCACAGTGGCGTATGTCCAGCATGGCCACAGTGGCGTATGTCCTTCATGGCCACGGTGGCGCATGTCCAGCAGGGCCACTGTGGTGTATGTCCAGCATGACCACTGTGGCGTATGACCAGCAGGGCCACAGTAGCGTATGTCCAGCAGGGCCACTTTGGCGTATGTCCAGCAGGGCCACTGTGGCGTATGTCCAGCATGGCCACAGTGGCGCATGTGGCGTATGTCCAGCAGGGACACAGTGGCGTATACCCTGCATGGCCACTGTGGCGTATGCGTAACATTTTTCGTATGGTAGAGGAGGCAGTCTTGAGAGTTGTCCTGCATGGCAACTGTGACGTATGTCCAGCAGGGCCACAGTGGCGTATGTCCAGCAGGGCCACTGTGGCGTATGTCCAGCAGGGCCACTGTGGCGTATGTCCAGCAGGGCCACATGGCCACTGTGGCGTATGTCTAGCATGGCCACTGTGGCGTATGTCGAGCAGGGCCACAGTTTCGTATGTCCTGCATGGCCACTGTGGCGTATGTCCTGCATGGCCACTGTGGCGTATGTCCAGCAGGGCCACTGTGCCGTATTTCCTGCATGGCCACTGTGGCGTATGTCCAGCAGGGCCACAGTGGCGTATGTCCTGCATGGCCACAGTGGCGTATGTCCTTCATGGCCACGGTGGCGCATGTCCAGCAGGGCCACTGTGGTGTATGTTCAGCATGGCCACTGTGGCGTATGTCCAGCAGGGCCACAGTGGCGTATGTCCTGCATGGCCACAGTGGCGTATGTCCTTCATGGCCACGGTGGCGCATGTCCAGCAGGGCCACTGTGGTGTATGACCAGCATGGCCAATGTGGCGTATGTCCAGCAGGGCCACTGTGGCGTATGTCCAGCAGGGCCACTGTGCCGTATGTCCTGCATGGCCACTGTGGCGTATGTCCAGCCGGGCCACAGTGGCGTATGTCCTGCATGGCCACAGTGGCGTATGTCCTTCATGGCCACGGTGGCGCATGTCCAGCAGGGCCACTGTGGTATATGTCCAGCATGACCACTGTGGCGTATGACCAGCAGGGCCACAGTGGCGTATGTCCAGCAGGGCCACTGTGGCGTATGTCCTGCATGGCCACTGTGGCGTATGTCCAGCAGGGCCACAGTGGCGTATGTCCTGCATGGCCACAGTGGCGTATGTCCTTCATGGCCACGGTGGCGCATGTCCAGCAGGGCCACTGTGGTGTATGTCCAGCATGGCCACTGTGGCGTATGTCCTGCATGGCCACTGTGGCGTATGTCCAGCAGGGCCACAGTGGCGTATGTCCTGCATGGCCGCAGTGGCGTATGTCCTGCATGGCCATGGTGGCGTATGTCCAGTAGGGCCACAGTGGCGTATGTCCTGCATGGCCACTGTGGCGTATGTCCTGCATGGCCACTGCGGCGTATGTCCAGCAGGGCCACTGTGGCGTATGTCTAGCATGGCCACTGTGGCGTATGTCCAGCAGGGCCACAGTGGCGTATGTCCTGCATGGCCACTGTGGCGTATGTCCAGCAGGGCCACAGTGGCGTATGTCCTGCAGCGCCACTGTGGCATATGTCCAGCAGGGCCACAGTGGCGTATGTCCTGCATGGCCACAGTGGCGTATGTCCTTCATGGCCACGGTGGCGCATGTCCAGAAGGGCCACTGTGATGTATGTCCAGCATGGCCACTGTGGCGTTTGTCCAGCAGGGCCACAGTGGCGTATGTCCTGCATGGCCACTGTGGCGTATGTCCAGCAGGGCCACAGTGGCGTATGTCCTGCATGGCCACAGTGGCGTATGTCCTTCATGGCCACGGTGGCGCATGTCCAGCAGGGCCACTGTGGTGTATGACCAGCATGGCCAATGTGGCGTATGTCCAGCAGGGCCACTGTGGCGTATGTCCAGCAGGGCCACTGTGCCGTATGTCCTGCATGGCCACTGTGGCGTATGTCCAGCAGGGCCACAGTGGCGTATGTCCTGCATGGCCACAGTGGCGTATGTCCTTCATGGCCACGGTGGCGCATGTCCAGCAGGGCCACTGTGGTATATGTCCAGCATGACCACTGTGGCGTATGACCAGCAGGGCCACAGTGGCGTATGTCCAGCAGGGCCACTGTGGCGTATGTCCTGCATGGCCACTGTGGCGTATGTCCAGCAGGGCCACAGTGGCGTATGTCCTGCATGGCCACAGTGGCGTATGTCCTTCATGGCCACGGTGGCGCATGTCCAGCAGGGCCACTGTGGTGTATGTCCAGCATGGCCACTGTGGCGTATGTCCTGCATGGCCACTGTGGCGTATGTCCAGCAGGGCCACAGTGGCGTATGTCCTGCATGGCCGCAGTGGCGTATGTCCTGCATGGCCATGGTGGCGTATGTCCAGCAGGGCCACAGTGGCGTATGTCCTGCATGGCCACTGTGGCGTATGTCCTGCATGGCCACTGTGGCGTATGTCCAGCAGGGCCACTGTGGCGTATGTCTAGCATGGCCACTGTGGCGTATGTCCAGCAGGGCCACAGTGGCGTATGTCCTGCATGGCCACTGTGGCGTATGTCCAGCAGGGCCACAGTGGCGTATGTCCTGCATGGCCACAGTGGCGTATGTCCTTCATGGCCACGGTGGCGCATGTCCAGAAGGGCCACTGTGATGTATGTCCAGCATGGCCACTGTGGCGTTTGTCCAGCAGGGCCACAGTGGCGTATGTCCTGCATGGCCACTGTGGCGTATGCGTAACATTTTTCGTATGGTAGAGGAGGCAGTCTTGAGAGCTGTCCTGCATGGCAACTGTGATGTATGTCCAGCAGGGCCACTGTGGCGTATGTCCAGCAGGGCCACTATGGCGTATGTCCAGCAGGGCCACTGTGGCGTGTGTCCAGCATGGCCACAGTGGCGTATGTCCTGAATGGCCACGGTGGCGCATGTCCTGCATGGCCACTGTGGTGTATGTCCAGCATGGCGACTGTGGCGTATGTCCAGCAGGGCCACAGTGGCGTATGTCCAGCAGGGCCACTGTGGCGTATGCGTAACATTTTTCGTATGGTAGAGGAGGCAGTCTTGAGAGTTGTCCTGCATAGCAACCTGCATGGCCACGGTGGCATATGTCCAACAGGGCCACTGTGGTGTATGTCCAGCAGGGCCACTGTGGCGTATGTCCTGCCTGCCAACTGCCATATCTGTCTTATTAGACCTATCTAGGACTTAAAAACACCTTTGGTGATGTGTTCGTGTGTGTATTAACAGAATCCGATGCGTTGGAGCGTATTTCAGGACATCTGAATTTTTTGCTACTTTTGTATAGCTAGCATCGTCGTGTTGGAGCGTTTTGTCAGGTAATCCTCCAACTGCCATATCTGCCCTATTAGACCTATCTAGGACTTAAAAACACCTTTGGTGATGTGTTTGTGTGTGTATTAACAGAATCCGATGCGTTGGAGCGTATTTCAGGACATCTGAATTTTTTGCTACTTTTGTATAGCTAGCATCGTCGTGTTGGAGCGTTTTGTCAGGTAATCCTCCAACTGCCATATCTGCCCTATTAGACCTATCAAGGACTTAAAAACACCTTTGGTGATGTGTTCGTGTGTGTATTAACAGAATCCGATGCGTTGGAGCGCATTTCAGGACATCTGAATTTTTTGCTACTTTTGTATAGCTAGCATCGTCGTGTTGGAGCGTTTTGTCAGGTAATTGTCAGGTAATCCTCCAACTGCCATATCTGCCCTATTAGACCTATCTAGGACTTAAAAACACCTTTGGTGATGTGTTCGTGTGTGTATTAACAGAATCCGATGCGTTGGAGCGCATTTCAGGACATCTGAATTTTTTGCTACTTTTGTATAGCTAGCATCGTCGTGTTGGAGCGTTTTGTCAGGTAATTGTCAGGTAATCCTCCAACTGCCATATCTGCCCTATTAGACCCATCTAGGACTTAAAAACACCTTTGGTGATGTGTTCGTGTGTGTATTAACAGAATCCGATGCGTTGGAGCGCATTTCAGGACATCTGAATTTTTTGCTACTTTTGTATAGCTAGCATCGTCGTGTTGGAGCGTTTTGTCAGGTAATTGTCAGGTAATCCTCCAACTGCCATATCTGCCCTATTAGACCTATCTAGGACTTAAAAACACCTTTGGTGATGTGTTCGTGTGTGTATTAACAGAATCCGATGCGTTGGAGCGCATTTCAGGACATCTGAATTTTTTGCTACTTTTGTATAGCTAGCATCGTCGTGTTGGAGCGTTTTGTCAGGTAATTGTCAGGTAATCCTCCAACTGCCATATCTGCCCTATTAGACCTATCTAGGACTTAAAAACACCTTTGGTGATGTGTTCGTGTGTGTATTAACAGAATCCGATGCGTTGGAGCGCATTTCAGGACATCTGAATTTTTTGCTACTTTTGTATAGCTAGCATCGTCGTGTTGGAGCGTTTTGTCAGGTAATCCTCCAACTGCCATATCTGCCCTAGTGGACCTATCTAGGACTTAAAAACACCTTTGGTGATGTGTTCGTGTGTGTATTAACAGAATCCGATGCGTTGGAGCGCATTTCAGGACATCTGAATTTTTTGCTACTTTTGTATAGCTAGCATCGTCGTGTTGGAGCGTTTTGTCAGGTAATTGTCAGGTAATCCTCCAACTGCCATATCTGCCCTATTAGACCTATCTAGGACTTAAAAACACCTTTGGTGATGTGTTCGTGTGTGTATTAACAGAATCCGATGCGTTGGAGCGCATTTCAGGACATCTGAATTTTTTGCTACTTTTGTATAGCTAGCATCGTCGTGTTGGAGCGTTTTGTCAGGTAATTGTCAGGTAATCCTCCAACTGCCATATCTGCCCTATTAGACCTATCTAGGACTTAAAAACACCTTTGGTGATGTGTTCGTGTGTGTATTAACAGAATCCGATGCGTTGGAGCGCATTTCAGGACATCTGAATTTTTTGCTACTTTTGTATAGCTAGCATCGTCGTGTTGGAGCGTTTTGTCAGGTAATCCTCCAACTGCCATATCTGCCTTATTAGACCTATCTAGGACTTAAAAACACCTTTGGTGATGTGTTCGTGTGTGTATTAACAGAATCCGATGCGTTGGAGCGCATTTCAGGACATCTGAATTTTTTGCTACTTTTGTATAGCTAGCATCGTCGTGTTGGAGCGTTTTGTCAGGTAATTGTCAGGTAATCCTCCAACTGCCATATCTGCCTTATTAGACCTATCTAGGACTTAAAAACACCTTTGGTGATGTGTTCGTGTGTGTATTAACAGAATCCGATGCGTTGGAGCGCATTTCAGGACATCTGAATTTTTTGCTACTTTTGTATAGCTAGCATCGTCGTGTTGGAGCGTTTTGTCAGGTAATTGTCAGGTAATCCTCCAACTGCCATATCTGCCCTATTAGACCTATCTAGGACTTACAAACACCTTTGGTGATGTGTTCGTGTGTGTATTAACAGAATCCGATGCGTTGGAGCGCATTTCAGGACATCTGAATTTTTTGCTACTTTTGTATAGCTAGCATCGTCGTGTTGGAGCGTTTTGTCAGGTAATCCTCCAACTGCCATATCTGCCCTATTAGACCTATCTAGGACTTAAAAACACCTTTGGTGATGTGTTCGTGTGTGTATTAACAGAATCCGATGCGTTGGAGCGCATTTCAGGACATCTGAATTTTTTGCTACTTTTGTATAGCTAGCATCGTCGTGTTGGAGCGTTTTGTCAGGTAATTGTCAGGTAATCCTCCAACTGCCATATCTGCCTTATTAGACCTATCTAGGACTTAAAAACACCTTTGGTGATGTGTTCGTGTGTGTATTAACAGAATCCGATGCGTTGGAGCGCATTTCAGGACATCTGAATTTTTTGCTACTTTTGTATAGCTAGCATCGTCGTGTTGGAGCGTTTTGTCAGGTAATTGTCAGGTAATCCTCCAACTGCCATATCTGCCTTATTAGACCTATCTAGGACTTAAAAACACCTTTGGTGATGTGTTCGTGTGTGTATTAACAGAATCCGATGCGTTGGAGCGCATTTCAGGACATCTGAATTTTTTGCTACTTTTGTATAGCTAGCATCGTCGTGTTGGAGCGTTTTGTCAGGTAATCCTCCAACTGCCATATCTGCCCTATTAGACCTATCTAGGACTTAAAAACACCTTTGGTGATGTGTTCGTGTGTGTATTAACAGAATCCGATGCGTTGGAGCGCATTTCAGGACATCTGAATTTTTTGCTACTTTTGTATAGCTAGCATCGTCGTGTTGGAGCGTTTTGTCAGGTAATTGTCAGGTAATCCTCCAACTGCCATATCTGCCCTATTAGACCTATCTAGGACTTAAAAACACCTTTGGTGATGTGTTCGTGTGTGTATTAACAGAATCCGATGCGTTGGAGCGCATTTCAGGACATCTGAATTTTTTGCTACTTTTGTATAGCTAGCATCGTCGTGTTGGAGCGTTTTGTCAGGTAATTGTCAGGTAATCCTCCAACTGCCATATCTGCCTTATTGGACCTATTTAGGACTTAAAAACACCTTTGGTGATGTGTTCGTGTGTATTAACAGAATCCGATGCGTTGGAGCGCATTTCAGGACATCTAAATTTTTTGCTACTTTTGTATAGCTAGCATCGTCGTGTTGGAGCGTTTTGTCAGGTAATCCACCAACTGCCATATCTGCCTTATTAGACCTATCTAGGACTTAAAAACACCTTTGGTGATGTGTTCGTGTGTGTATTAACAGAATCCGATGCGTTGGAGCGCATTTCAGGACATCTGAATTTTTTGCTACTTTTGTATAGCTAGCATCGTCGTGTTGGAGCGTTTTGTCAGGTAATCCTCCAACTGCCATATCTGCCTTATTAGACCTATCTAGGACTTAAAAACACCTTTGGTGATGTGTTCGTGTGTGTATTAACAGAATCCGATGCGTTGGAGCGCATTTCAGGACATCTGAATTTTTTGCTACTTTTGTATAGCTAGCATCGTCGTGTTGGAGCGTTTTGTCAGGTAATCCTCCAACTGCCATATCTGCCTTATTAGACCTATCTAGGACTTAAAAACACCTTTGGTGATGTGTTCGTGTGTGTATTAACAGAATCCGATGCGTTGGAGCGCATTTCAGGACATCTGAATTTTTTGCTACTTTTGTATAGCTAGCATCGTCGTGTTGGAGCGTTTTGTCAGGTAATTGTCAGGTAATCCTCCAACTGCCATATCTGCCTTATTAGACCTATCTAGGACTTAAAAACACCTTTGGTGATGTGTTCGTGTGTGTATTAACAGAATCCGATGCGTTTGAGCGCATTTCAGGACATCTGAATTTTTTGCTACTTTTGTATAGCTAGCATCGTCGTGTTGGAGCGTTTTGTCAGGTAATTGTCAGGTAATCCTCCAACTGCCATATCTGCCTTATTAGACCTATCTAGGACTTAAAAACACCTTTGGTGATGTGTTCGTGTGTGTATTAACAGAATCCGAAGCGTTGGAGCGCATTTCAGGACATCTGAATTTTTTGCTACTTTTGTATAGCTAGCATCGTCGTGTTGGAGCGTTTTGTCAGGTAATTGTCAGGTAATCCTCCAACTGCCATATCTGCCTTATTAGACCTATCTAGGACTTAAAAACACCTTTGGTGATGTGTTCGTGTGTGTATTAACAGAATCCGATGCGTTGGAGCGCATTTCAGGACATCTGAATTTTTTGCTACTTTTGTATAGCTAGCATCGTCGTGTTGGAGCGTTTTGTCAGGTAATTGTCAGGTAATCCTCCAACTGCCATATCTGCCTTATTAGACCTATCTAGGACTTAAAACCACCTTTGGTGATGTGTTCGTGTGTGTATTAACAGAATCCGATGCGTTGGAGCGCATTTCAGGACATCTGAATTTTTTGCTACTTTTGTATAGCTAGCATCGTCGTGTTGGCGCGTTTTGTCAGGTAATCCTCCAACTGCCATATCTGCCTTATTAGACCTATCTAGGACTTAAAAACACCTTTGGTGATGTGTTCGTGTGTGTATTAACAGAATCCGATGCGTTGGAGCGCATTTCAGGACATCTGAATTTTTTGCTACTTTTGTATAGCTAGCATCGTCGTGTTGGAGCGTTTTGTCAGGTAATCCTCCAACTGCCATATCTGCCTTATTAGACCTATCTAGGACTTAAAAACACCTTTGGTGATGTGTTCGTGTGTGTATTAACAGAATCCGATGCGTTGGAGCGCATTTCAGGACATCTGAATTTTTTGCTACTTTTGTATAGCTAGCATCGTCGTGTTGGAGCGTTTTGTCAGGTAATCCTCCAACTGCCATATCTGCCTTATTAGACCTATCTAGGACTTAAAAACACCTTTGGTGATGTGTTCGTGTGTGTATTAACAGAATCCGATGCGTTGGAGCGCATTTCAGGACATCTGAATTTTTTGCTACTTGTGTATAGCTAGCATCGTCGTGTTGGAGCGTTTTGTCAGGTAATCCTCCAACTGCCATATCTGCCCTATTAGACCTATCTAGGACTTAAGAACACCTTTGGTGATGTGTTCGTGTGTGTATTAACAGAATCCGATGCGTTGGAGCGCATTTCAGGACATCTGAATTTTTTGCTACTTTTGTATAGCTAGCATCGTCGTGTTGGAGCGTTTTGTCAGGTAATTGTCAGGTAATCCTCCAACTGCCATATCTGCCTTATTAGACCTATCTAGGACTTGAAAACACCTTTGGTGATGTGTTCGTGTGTGTATTAACAGAATCCGATGCGTTGGAGCGCATTTCAGGACATCTGAATTTTTTGCTACTTTTGTATAGCTAGCATCGTCGTGTTGGAGCGTTTTGTCAGGTAATCCTCCAACTGCCATATCTGCCTTATTAGACCTATCTAGGACTTAAAAACACCTTTGGTGATGTGTTCGTGTGTGTATTAACAGAATCCGATGCGTTGGAGCGCATTTCAGGACATCTGAATTTTTTGCTACTTTTGTATAGCTAGCATCGTCGTGTTGGAGCGTTTTGTCAGGTAATCCTCCAACTGCCATATCTGCCTTATTAGACCTATCTAGGACTTAAAAACACCTTTGGTGATGTGTTCGTGTGTGTATTAACAGAATCCGATGCGTTGGAGCGCATTTCAGGACATCTGAATTTTTTGCTACTTTTGTATAGCTAGCATCGTCGTGTTGGAGCGTTTTGTCAGGTAATCCTCCAACTGCCATATCTGCCTTATTAGACCTATCTAGGACTTAAAAACACCTTTGGTGATGTGTTCGTGTGTGTATTAACAGAATCCGATGCGTTGGAGCGCATTTCAGGACATCTGAATTTTTTGCTACTTGTGTATAGCTAGCATCGTCGTGTTGGAGCGTTTTGTCAGGTAATCCTCCAACTGCCATATCTGCCTTATTAGACCTATCTAGGACTTAAAAACACCTTTGGTGATGTGTTCGTGTGTGTATTAACAGAATCCGATGCGTTGGAGCGCATTTCAGGACATCTGAAGTGCGCATTGTATAGCTAGCTGTTTGTATAGCTAGCATCGTCGTGTTGGAGTGTTTTGTCAGGTAATTGTCAGGTAATCCTCCAACTCCCATATCTGCCCTATTAGACATATCTAGGACTTAAAAACACCTTTGGTGATGTGTTCGTGTGTGTATTAACAGAATCCGATGCGTTGGAGTGCATTTCAGGACATCTGAATTTCTTGCTACTTTTGTATAGCTAGCATCGTCGTGTTGGAGCGTTTTGTCAGGTAATCCTCCAACTGCCATATCTGCCTTATTAGACCTATCTAGGACTTAAAAACACCTTTGGTGATGTGTTCGTGTGTGTATTAACAGAATCCGATGCGTTGGAGCGCATTTCAGGACATCTGAATTTTTTGCTACTTTTGTAAAGCTAGCATCGTCGTGTTGGAGCGTTTTGTCAGGTAATCCTCCAACTGCCATATCTGCCTTATTAGACCTATCTAGGACTTAAAAACACCTTTGGTGATGTGTTCGTGTGTGTATTAACAGAATCCGATGCGTTGGAGCGCATTTCTGGACATCTGAATTTTTTGCTACTTTTGTATAGCTAGCATCGTCGTGTTGGAGCGTTTTGTCAGGTAATCCTCCAACTGCCATATCTGCCTTATTAGACCTATCTAGGACTTAAAAACACCTTTGGTGATGTGTTCGTGTGTATATTAACAGAATCCGATGCGTTGGAGCGCATTTCAGGACATCTGAATTTTTTGCTACTTTTGTATAGCTAGCATCGTCGTTTTGTCAGGTAATTGTCAGGTAATCCTCCAACTGCCATATCTGCCTTATTAGACCTATCTAGGACTTAAAAACACCTTTGGTGATGTGTTCGTGTGTGTATTAACAGAATCCGATGCGTTGGAGCGCATTTCAGGACATCTGAATTTTTTGCTACTTTTGTATAGCTAGCATCGTCGTGTTGGAGCGTTTTGTCAGGTAATCCTCCAACTGCCATATCTGCCTTATTAGACCTATCTAGGACTTAAAAACACCTTTGGTGATGTGTTCGTATGTGTATTAACAGAATCCGATGCGTTGGAGCGCATTTCAGGACATCTGAATTTTTTGCTACTTTTGTATAGCTAGCATCGTCGTGTTGGAGCGTTTTGTCAGGTAATCCTCCAACTGCCATATCTGCCCTATTAGACCTATCTAGGACTTAAAAACACCTTTGGTGATGTGTTCGTGTGTGTATTAACAGAATCCGATGCGTTGGAGCGCATTTCAGGACATCTGAATTTTTTGCTACTTTTGTATAGCTAGCATCGTCGTGCTGGAGCGTTTTGTCAGGTAATCCTCCAACTGCCATATCTGCCTTATTAGACCTATCTAGGACTTAAAAACACCTTTGGTGATGTGTTCGTATGTGTATTAACAGAATCCGATGCGTTGGAGCGCATTTCAGGACATCTGAATTTTTTGCTACTTTTGTATAGCTAGCATCGTCGTGTTGGAGCGTTTTGTCAGGTAATCCTCCAACTGCCATATCTGCCCTATTAGACCTATCTAGGACTTAAAAACACCTTTGGTGATGTGTTCGTGTGTGTATTAACAGAATCCGATGCGTTGGAGCGCATTTCAGGACATCTGAATTTTTTGCTACTTTTGTATAGCTAGCATCGTCGTGTTGGAGCGTTTTGTCAGGTAATCCTCCAACTGCCATATCTGCCTTATTAGACCTATCTAGGACTTAAAAACACCTTTGGTGATGTGTTCGTATGTGTATTAACAGAATCCGATGCGTTGGAGCGCATTTCAGGACATCTGAATTTTTTGCTACTTTTGTATAGCTAGCATCGTCATGTTGGAGCGTTTTGTCAGGTAATCCTCCAACTGCCATATCTGCCTTACTAGACCTATCTAGGACTTAAAAACACCTTTGGTGATGTGTTCGTGTGTGTATTAACAGAATCCGATGCGTTGGAGCGCATTTCAGGACATCTGAATTTTTTGCTACTTTTGTCGTCGTGCTGGAGCGTTTTGTCAGGTAATCCTCCAAGTGCCATATCTGCCCTATTAGACCTATCTAGGACTTAAAAACACCTTTGGTGATGTGTTCGTGTGTGTATTAACAGAATCCGATGCGTTGGAGCGCATTTCAGGACATCTGAATTTTTTGCTACTACATCGTCGTGTTGGAGCGTTTTGTCAGGTAATCCTCCAACTGCCATATCTGCCTTATTAGACCTATCTAGGACTTAAAAACGCCTTTGTGTTCGTGTGTGTATTAACAGAATCCGATGCGTTGGAGCGCATTTCAGGACATCTGAATTTTCGCTCCAACACGACGATGCTAGCTATACAAAAGTAGCAACAAATTCAGATGTCCTTAAATGCGCTCCAACGCATCGGATTGTGTTAATACACACACGAACACATCACCAAAGGTGTTTTTAATTCCTAGATAGGTCTAATAGGGCAGATATGGCAGTTGGAGGATTACCTGACAAAACGCTCCAGCACGACGATGCTAGCTATACAAAAGTAGCAAAAAATTCAGATGTCCTGAAATGCGCTCCAACGCATCGGATTCTGTTAATACACACACGAACACATCACCAAAGGTGTTTTTAAGTCCTAGATAGGTCTAATAGGGCAGATATGGCAGTTGGAGGATTACCTGACAAAACGCTCCAACACGACGGTGCTAGCTATACAAAAGTAGCAAAAAATTCAGATGTCCTGAAATGCGCTCCAACGCATCGGATTCTGTTAATACACACACGAACACATCACCAAAGGTGTTTTTAAGTCCTAGATAGGTCTAATAGGGCAGATATGGCAGTTGGAGGATTACCTGACAATTACCTGACAAAACTCTCCAACACGACGATGCTAGCTATACAAAAGTAGCAAAAAATTCAGATGTCCTGAAATGCGCTCCAACGCATCGGATTCTGTTAATACACACACGAACACATCACCAAAGGTGTTTTTAAGTCCTAGATAGGTCTAATAGGGCAGATATGGCAGTTGGAGGATTACCTGACAATTACCTGACAAAACGCTCCAACACGACGATGCTAGCTATACAAAAGTAGCAAAAAATGCAGATGTCCTGAAATGCGCTCCAACGCATCGGATTCTGTTAATACACACACGAACACATCACCAAAGGTGTTTTTAAGTCCTAAATAGGTCTAATAGGGCAGATATGGCAGTTGGAGGATTACCTGACAAAACGCTCCAACACGACGATGCTAGCTATACAAAAGTAGCAAAAAATTCAGATGTCCTGAAATGCGCTCCAACGCATCGGATTCTGTTAATACACACACGAACACATCACCAAAGGTGTTTTTAAGTCCTAGATAGGTCTAATAGGGCAGATATGGCAGTTGGAGGATTACCTGACAAAACGCTCCAACACGACGATGCTAGCTATACAAAAGTAGCAAAAAATTCAGATGTCCTGAAATGCGCTCCAACGCATCGGATTCTGTTAATACACACACGAACACATCACCAAAGGTTTTTTTAAGTCCTAGATAGGTCTAATAGGGCAGATATGGCAGTTGGAGGATTACCTGACAATTACCTGACAAAACGCTCCAACACGACGATGCTAGCTATACAAAAGTAGCAAAAAATTCAGATGTCCTGAAATGCGCTCCAACGCATCGGATTCTGTTAATACACACACGAACACATCACCAAAGGTGTTTTTAAGTCCTAGATAGGTCTAATAGGGCAGATATAGCACTTGGAGGATTACCTGACAAAACGCTCCAACACGACGATGCTAGCTATACAAAAGTAGCAAAAAATTCAGATGTCCTGAAATGCGCTCCAACGCATCGGATTCTGTTAATACACACACGAACACATCACCAAAGGTGTTTTTAAGTCCTAGATAGGTCTAATAGGGCAGATATGGCAGTTGGAGGATTACCTGACAATTACCTGACAAAACGCTCCAACACGACGATGCTAGCTATACAAAAGTAGCAAAAAATTCAGATGTCCTGAAATGCGCTCCAACGCATCGGATTCTGTTAATACACACACGAACACATCACCAAAGGTGTTTTTAAGTCCTAGATAGGTCTAATAGGGCAGATATGGCAGTTGGAGGATTACCTGACAATTACCTGACAAAACGCTCCAACACGACGATGCTAGCTATACAAATGTAGCAAAAAATTCAGATGTCCTGAAATGCGCTCCAACGCATCGGATTCTGTTAATACACACACGAACACATCACCAAAGTTGTTTTTAAGTCCTAGATAGGTCTAATAGGGCAGATATGGCAGTTGGAGGATTACCTGACAAAACGCTCCAACACGACTATGCTAGCTATACAAAAGTAGCCAAAAATTCAGATGTCCTGAAATGCGCTCCAACGCATCGGATTCTGTTAATACACACACGAACACATCACCAAAGTTGTTTTTAAGTCCTAGATAGGTCTAAAAGGGCAGATATGGCAGTTGGAGGATTACCTGACAAAACGCTCCAACACGACGATGCTAGCTATACAAAAGTAGCAAAAAATTCAGATGTCCTGAAATGCGCTCCAAAGCATCGGATTCTGTTAATACACACACGAACACATCACCAAAGTTGTTTTTAAGTCCTAGATAGGTCTAATAGGGCAGATATGGCAGTTGGAGGATTACCTGACAAAACGCTCCAACACGACAATGCTAGCTATACAAAAGTAGCAAGAAATTCAGATGTCCTGAAATGCGCTCCAACGCATCGGATTCTGTTAATTCACACACGAACACATCACCAAAGGTGTTTTTAAGTCCTAGATAGGTCTAATAGGGCAGATATGGCAGTTGGAGGATTACCTGACAAAACGCTCCAACACGACGATGCTAGCTATACAAAAGTAGCAAAAAATTTAGATGTCCTGAAATGCGCTCCAACGCATCGGATTCTGTTAATACACACACGAACACATCACCAAAGGTGTTTTTAAGTCCTAGATAGGTCTAATAGGGCAGATATGGCAGTTGGAGGATTACCTGACAATTACCTGACAAAACGCTCCAACACGACGATGCTAGCTATACAAAAGTAGCAAAAAATTCAGATGTCCTGAAATGCGCTCCAACGCATCGGATTCTGTTAATACACACACGAACACATCACCAAAGGTGTTTTTAAGTCCTAGATAGGTCTAATAGGGCAGATATGGCAGTTGGAGGATTACCTGACAAAACGCTCCAACACGACGATGCTAGCTATACAAAAGTAGCAAAAAATTCAGATGTCCTGAAATGCGCTCCAACGCATCGGATTCTGTTAATACACACACGAACACATCACCAAAGGTGTTTTTAAGTCCTAGATAGGTCTAATAGGGCAGATATGGCAGTTGGAGGATTACCTGACAAAACGCTCCAACACGACGATGCTAGCTATACAAAAGTAGCAAAAAATTCAGATGTCCTGAAATGCGCTCCAACGCATCGGATTCTGTTAATACACACACGAACACATCACCAAAGGTGTTTTTAAGTCCTAGATAGGTCTAATAGGACAGATATGGCAGTTGGAGGATTACCTGACAAAACGCTCCAACACGACGATGCTAGCTATACAAAAGTAGCAAAAAATTCAGATGTCCTGAAATGCGCTCCAACGCATCGGATTCTGTTAATACACACACGAACACATCACCGAAGGTGTTTTTAAGTCCTAGATAGGTCTAATAGAGCAGATATGGCAGTTGGAGGATTACCTGACAAAACGCTCCAACACGACGATGCTAGCTATACAAAAGTAGCAAAAAATTCAGATGTCCTGAAATGCGCTCCAACGCATCGGATTCTGTTAATACACACACGAACACATCACCAAAGGTGTTTTTAAGTCCTATATAGGTCTAATAGGGCAGATATGGCAGTTGGAGGATTACCTGACAAAACGCTCCAACACGACGATGCTAGCTATACAAAAGTAGCAAAAAATTCAGATGTCCTGAAATGCGCTCCAACGCATCGGATTCTGTTAATACACACACGAACACATCACCAAAGGTGTTTTTAAGTCCTAGCTAGGTCTAATAGGGCAGATATGGCAGTTGGAGGATTACCTGACAAAACGCTCCAACACGACGATGCTAGCTATACAAAAGTAGCAAAAAATTCAGATGTCCTGAAATGCGCTCCAACGCATCGGATTCTGTTAATACACACACGAACATATCACCAAAGGTGTTTTTAAGTCCTAGATAGGTCTAATAGGACAGATATGGCAGTTGGAGGATTACCTGACAAAACGCTCCAACACGACGATGCTAGCTATACAAAAGTAGCAAAAAATTCAGATGTCCTGAAATGCGCTCCAACGCATCGGATTCTGTTAATACACACACGAACACATCACCAAAGTTGTTTTTAAGTCCTAGATAGGTCTAATAGGGCAGATATGGCAGTTGGAGGATTACCTGACAAAACGCTCCAACACGAAGATGCTAGCTATACAAAAGTAGCCAAAAATCCATATGTCCTGAAATGCGCTCCAACGCATCGGATTCTGTTAATACACACACTAACACATCACCAAAGGTGTTTTTAAGTCCTAGATAGGTCTAATAGGGCAGATATGGCAGTTGGAGGATTACCTGACAAAACGCTCCAACACGACGATGCTAGTTATACAGAAGTAGCAAAAAATTCAGATGTCCTGAAATGCGCTCCAACGCATCGGATTCTGTTAATACACACACGAACACATCACCAAAGGTGTTTTTAAGTCCTAGATAGGTCTAATAGGGCAGATATGGCAGTTGGAGGATTACCTGACAAAACGCTCCAACACGACGATGCTAGCTATACAAAAGTAGCCAAAAATCCATATGTCCTGAAATGCGCTCCAACGCATCGGATTCTGTTAATACACACACGAACACATCACCAAAGGTGTTTTGAAGTTCTAGATAGGTCTAATAGGGCAGATATGGCAGTTGGAGGATTACCTGACAAAACGCTCCAACACGACGTGCTAGCTATACAAAATTAGCAAAAAATTCAGATGTCCTGAAATGCGCTCCAACGCATCGGATTCTGTTAATACACACACGAACACATCACCAAAGGTGTTTTTAAGTCCTAGATAGGTCTAATAGGGCAGATATGGCAGTTGGAGGATTACCTAACAAAACGCTCCAACACGACGATGCTAGCTATACAAAAGTAGCAAAAAATTCAGATGTCCTGAAATGCGCTCCAACGCATCGAATTCTGTTAATACACACACGAACACATCACCAAAGGTGTTTTTAAGTCCTAGATAGGTCTAATAGGGTAGATATGGCAGTTGGAGGATTACCTGACAAAACGCTCCAACACCACGATGCTAGCTTTACAAAAGTAGCAAAAAATTCAGATGTCCTGAAATGCGCTCCAACGCATCGGATTCTGTTAATACACACACGAACACATCACCAAAGGTGTTTTTAAGTCCTAGATAGGTCTAATAGGACAGATATGGCAGTTGGAGGATTACCTGACAAAACGCTCCAACACGACGATGCTAGCTATACAAAAGTAGCAAAAAATGCAGATGTCCTGAAATGCGCTCCAACGCATCGGATTCTGTTAATACACACACGAACACATCACCAAAGGTGTTTTGAAGTCCTAGATAGGTCTAATAGGGCAGATATGGCAGTTGGAGGATTACCTGACAAAACGCTCCAACACGACGATGCTAGCTATACAAAATTAGCAAAAAATTCAGATGTCCTGAAATGCGCTCCAACGCATCGGATTCTGTTAATACACACACGAACACATCACCAAAGGTGTTTTTAAGTCCTAGATAGGTCTTATAGGGTAGATATGGCAGTTGGAGGATTACCTGACAAAACGCTCCAACACCACGATGCTAGCTATACAAAAGTAGCAAAAAATTCAGATGTCCTGAAATGCGCTCCAACGCATCGGATTCTGTTAATACACACACGAACACATCACCAAAGGTGTTTTTAAGTCCTAGATAGGTCTAATAGGGCAGATATGGCAGTTGGAGGATTACCTGACAAAACGCTCCAACACGACGATGCTAGCTATACAAAAGTAGCAAAAAATTCAGATGTCCTGAAATGCGCTCCAACGCATCGGATTCTGTTAATACACACACGAACACATCACCAAAGGTGTTTTTAAGTCCTAGATAGGTCTAATAGGACAGATATGGCAGTTGGAGGATTACCTGACAAAACGCTCCAACACGACGATGCTAGCTATACAAAAGTAGCAAAAAATGCAGATGTCCTGAAATGCGCTCCAACGCATCGGATTCTGTTAATACACACACGAACACATCACCAAAGGTGTTTTGAAGTCCTAGATAGGTCTAATAGGGCAGATATGGCAGTTGGAGGATTACCTGACAAAACGCTCCAACACGACGATGCTAGCTATACAAAATTAGCAAAAAATTCAGATGTCCTGAAATGCGCTCCAACGCATCGGATTCTGTTAATACACACACGAACACATCACC
Organism: Eristalis intricaria; assembly: GCA_964034865.1. Taxonomy (NCBI): domain Eukaryota; kingdom Metazoa; phylum Arthropoda; class Insecta; order Diptera; family Syrphidae; genus Eristalis; species Eristalis intricaria. The sequence goes on from CAXITZ010000049.1 coordinate 28,370, forward strand.
AAAGGTGTTTTTAAGTTCTAGATAGGTCTAATAGGGCAGATATGGCAGTTGGAGGATTACCTGACAAAACGCTCCAACACGACGATGCCAGCTATACAAAAGTAGCCAAAAATTCAGATGTCCTGAAATGCGCTCCAACGCATCGGATTCTGTTAATACACACACGAACACATCACCAAAGGTGTTTTTAAGTCCTAGATAGGTCTAATAGGGCAGATATGGCAGTTGGAGGATTACCTGACAAAACGCTCCAACACGACGATGCTAGCTATACAAAAGTAGCAAAAAATTCAGATGTCCTGAAATGCGCTCCAACGCATCGGATTCTGTTAATACACACACGAACACATCACCGAAGGTGTTTTTAAGTCCTAGATAGGTCTAATAGAGCAGATATGGCAGTTGGAGGATTACCTGACAAAACGCTCCAACACGACGATGCTAGCTATACAAAAGTAGCAAAAAATTCAGATGTCCTGAAATGCGCTCCAACGCATCGGATTCTGTTAATACACACACGAACACATCACCAAAGGTGTTTTTAAGTCCTAGATAGGTCTAATAGGGCAGATATGGCAGTTGGAGGATTACCTGACAAAACGCTCCAACACGACGATGCTAGCTATACAAAAGTAGCAAAAAATTCAGATGTCCTGAAATCCGCTCCAACGCATCGGATTCTGTTAATACACACACGAACATATCACCAAAGGTGTTTTTAAGTCCTAGATAGGTCTAATAGGACAGATATGGCAGTTGGAGGATTACCTGACAAAACGCTCCAACACGACGATGCTAGCTATACAAAAGTAGCAAAAAATTCAGATGTCCTGAAATGCGCTCCAACGCATCGGATTCTGTTAATACACACACGAACACATCACCAATGGTGTTTTTAAGTCCTAGCTAGGTCTAATAGGGCAGATATGGCAGTTGGAGGATTACCTGACAAAACGCTCCAACACGACGATGCTAGCTATACAAAAGTAGCAAAAAATTCAGATGTCCTGAAATGCGCTCCAACGCATCGGATTCTGTTAATACACACACGAACATATCACCAAAGGTGTTTTTAAGTCCTAGATAGGTCTAATAGGACAGATATGGCAGTTGGAGGATTACCTGACAAAACGCTCCAACACGACGATGCTAGCTATACAAAAGTAGCAAAAAATTCAGATGTCCTGAAATGCGCTCCAACGCATCGGATTCTGTTAATACACACACGAACACATCACCAAAGGTGTTTTTAAGTCCTAGATAGGTCTAATAGGGCAGATATGGCAGTTGGAGGATTACCTGACAAAACGCTCCAACACGACGATGCTAGCTATACAAAAGTAGCAAAAAATTCAGATGTCCTGAAATGCGCTCCAACGCATCGGATTCTGTTAATACACACACGAACACATCACCAAAGGTGTTTTTAAGTCCTAGATAGGTCTAATAGGGCAGATATGGCAGTTGGAGGATTACCTGACAAAACGCTCCAACACGACGATGCTAGCTATACAAAAGTAGCAAAAAATTCAGATGTCCTTAAATGCGCTCCAACGCATCGGAGCGTTTTGTCAGATATGGCAGTTGGAGGATTACCTGACAAAACGCTCCAACACGACGATGTTAGCTATACAAAAGTAGCAAAAAATTCAGATGTCCTGAAATGCGCTCCAACGCATCGGATTCTGTTAATACACACACGAACACATCACCAAAGGTGTTTTTAAGTCCTAGATAGGTCTAATAGGGCAGATATGGCAGTTGGAGGATTACCTGACAAAACGCTCCAACACGACGATGCTAGCTATACAAAAGTAGCAAAAAATTCAGATGTCCTTAAATGCGCTCCAACGCATCGGCTTCTGTTAATACACACACGAACACATCACCAAAGGTGTTTTTAAGTCCTATATAGGTCTAACAGGGCAGATATGGCAGTTGAGGGATTACCTGACAAAACGCTCCAACACGACGATGCTAGCTATACAAAAGTAGCAAAAAATTCAGATGTCCTGAAATGCGCTCCAACGCATCGGATTCTGTTAAAACACACACGAACACATCACCAAAGGTGTTTTTAAGTCCTAGATAGGTCTAATAGGGCAGATATGGCAGTTGGAGGATTACCTGACAAAACGCTCCAACACGACGATGCTAGCTATACAAAAGTAGCAAAAAATTCAGATGTCCTGAAATGCGCTCCAACGCATCGGATTCTGTTAATACACACACGAACATATCACCAAAGGTGTTTTTAAGTCCTAGATAGGTCTAATAGGACAGATATGGCAGTTGGAGGATTACCTGACAAAACGCTCCAACACGACGATGCTAGCTATACAAAAGTAGCAAAAAATTCAGATGTCCTGAAATGCGCTCCAACGCATCGGATTCTGTTAATACACACACGAACACATCACCAAAGGTGTTTTTAAGTCCTAGATAGGTCTAATAGGGCAGATATGGCAGTTGGAGGATTACCTGACAAAACGCTCCAACACGACGATGCTAGCTATACAAAAGTAGCAAAAAATTCAGATGTCCTGAAATGCGCTCCAACGCATCGGATTCTGTTAATACACACACGAACACATCACCAAAGGTGTTTTTAAGTCCTAGATAGGTCTAATAGGGCAGATATGGCAGTTGGAGGATTACCTGACAAAACGCTCCAACACGACGATGCTAGCTATACAAAAGTAGCAAAAAATTCAGATGTCCTTAAATGCGCTCCAACGCATCGGAGCGTTTTGTCAGATATGGCAGTTGGAGGATTACCTGACAAAACGCTCCAACACGACGATGTTAGCTATACAAAAGTAGCAAAAAATTCAGATGTCCTGAAATGCGCTCCAACGCATCGGATTCTGTTAATACACACACGAACACATCACCAAAGGTGTTTTTAAGTCCTAGATAGGTCTAATAGGGCAGATATGGCAGTTGGAGGATTACCTGACAAAACGCTCCAACACGACGATGCTAGCTATACAAAATTAGCAAAAAATTCAGATGTCCTGAAATGCGCTCCAACGCATCGGATTCTGTTAATACACACACGAACACATCACCAAAGGTGTTTTTAAGTTCTAGATAGGTCTAATAGGGCAGATATGGCAGTTGGAGGATTACCTGACAAAACGCTCCAACACGACGATGCCAGCTATACAAAAGTAGCCAAAAATTCAGATGTCCTGAAATGCGCTCCAACGCATCGGATTCTGTTAATACACACACGAACACATCACCAAAGGTGTTTTTAAGTCCTAGATAGGTCTAATAGGGCAGATATGGCAGTTGGAGGATTACCTGACAAAACGCTCCAACACGACGATGCTAGCTATACAAAAGTAGCAAAAAATTCAGATGTCCTGAAATGCGCTCCAACGCATCGGATTCTGTTAATACACACACGAACACATCACCGAAGGTGTTTTTAAGTCCTAGATAGGTCTAATAGAGCAGATATGGCAGTTGGAGGATTACCTGACAAAACGCTCCAACACGACGATGCTAGCTATACAAAAGTAGCAAAAAATTCAGATGTCCTGAAATGCGCTCCAACGCATCGGATTCTGTTAATACACACACGAACACATCACCAAAGGTGTTTTTAAGTCCTAGATAGGTCTAATAGGGCAGATATGGCAGTTGGAGGATTACCTGACAAAACGCTCCAACACGACGATGCTAGCTATACAAAAGTAGCAAAAAATTCAGATGTCCTGAAATCCGCTCCAACGCATCGGATTCTGTTAATACACACACGAACATATCACCAAAGGTGTTTTTAAGTCCTAGATAGGTCTAATAGGACAGATATGGCAGTTGGAGGATTACCTGACAAAACGCTCCAACACGACGATGCTAGCTATACAAAAGTAGCAAAAAATTCAGATGTCCTGAAATGCGCTCCAACGCATCGGATTCTGTTAATACACACACGAACACATCACCAATGGTGTTTTTAAGTCCTAGCTAGGTCTAATAGGGCAGATATGGCAGTTGGAGGATTACCTGACAAAACGCTCCAACACGACGATGCTAGCTATACAAAAGTAGCAAAAAATTCAGATGTCCTGAAATGCGCTCCAACGCATCGGATTCTGTTAATACACACACGAACATATCACCAAAGGTGTTTTTAAGTCCTAGATAGGTCTAATAGGACAGATATGGCAGTTGGAGGATTACCTGACAAAACGCTCCAACACGACGATGCTAGCTATACAAAAGTAGCAAAAAATTCAGATGTCCTGAAATGCGCTCCAACGCATCGGATTCTGTTAATACACACACGAACACATCACCAAAGGTGTTTTTAAGTCCTAGATAGGTCTAATAGGGCAGATATGGCAGTTGGAGGATTACCTGACAAAACGCTCCAACACGACGATGCTAGCTATACAAAAGTAGCAAAAAATTCAGATGTCCTGAAATGCGCTCCAACGCATCGGATTCTGTTAATACACACACGAACACATCACCAAAGGTGTTTTTAAGTCCTAGATAGGTCTAATAGGGCAGATATGGCAGTTGGAGGATTACCTGACAAAACGCTCCAACACGACGATGCTAGCTATACAAAAGTAGCAAAAAATTCAGATGTCCTTAAATGCGCTCCAACGCATCGGAGCGTTTTGTCAGATATGGCAGTTGGAGGATTACCTGACAAAACGCTCCAACACGACGATGTTAGCTATACAAAAGTAGCAAAAAATTCAGATGTCCTGAAATGCGCTCCAACGCATCGGATTCTGTTAATACACACACGAACACATCACCAAAGGTGTTTTTAAGTCCTAGATAGGTCTAATAGGGCAGATATGGCAGTTGGAGGATTACCTGACAAAACGCTCCAACACGACGATGCTAGCTATACAAAAGTAGCAAAAAATTCAGATGTCCTTAAATGCGCTCCAACGCATCGGCTTCTGTTAATACACACACGAACACATCACCAAAGGTGTTTTTAAGTCCTATATAGGTCTAACAGGGCAGATATGGCAGTTGAGGGATTACCTGACAAAACGCTCCAACACGACGATGCTAGCTATACAAAAGTAGCAAAAAATTCAGATGTCCTGAAATGCGCTCCAACGCATCGGATTCTGTTAAAACACACACGAACACATCACCAAAGGTGTTTTTAAGTCCTAGATAGGTCTAATAGGGCAGATATGGCAGTTGGAGGATTACCTGACAAAACGCTCCAACACGACGATGCTAGCTATACAAAAGTAGCAAAAAATTCAGATGTCCTGAAATGCGCTCCAACGCATCGGATTCTGTTAATACACACACGAACATATCACCAAAGGTGTTTTTAAGTCCTAGATAGGTCTAATAGGACAGATATGGCAGTTGGAGGATTACCTGACAAAACGCTCCAACACGACGATGCTAGCTATACAAAAGTAGCAAGAAATTCAGATGTCCTGAAATGCGCTCCAACGCATCGGATTCTGTTAATACACACACGAACACATCACCAAAGGTGTTTTTAAGTCCTAGATAGGTCTAATAGGGCAGATATGGCAGTTGGAGGATTACCTGACAAAACGCTCCAACACGACGATGCTAGCTATACAAAAGTAGCAAAAAATTCAGATGTCCTGAAATGCGCTCCAACGCATCGGATTCTGTTAATACACACACGAACACATCACCAAAGGTGTTTTTAAGTCCTAGATAGGTCTAATAGGGCAGATATGGCAGTTGGAGGATTACCTGACAAAACGCTCCAACACGACGATGCTAGCTATACAAAAGTAGCAAAAAATTCAGATGTCCTTAAATGCGCTCCAACGCATCGGAGCGTTTTGTCAGATATGGCAGTTGGAGGATTACCTGACAAAACGCTCCAACACGACGATGTTAGCTATACAAAAGTAGCAAAAAATTCAGATGTCCTGAAATGCGCTCCAACGCATCGGATTCTGTTAATACACACACGAACACATCACCAAAGGTGTTTTTAAGTCCTAGATAGGTCTAATAGGGCAGATATGGCAGTTGGAGGATTACCTGACAAAACGCTCCAACACGACGATGCTAGCTATACAAAAGTAGCAAAAAATTCAGATGTCCTTAAATGCGCTCCAACGCATCGGCTTCTGTTAATACACACACGAACACATCACCAAAGGTGTTTTTAAGTCCTATATAGGTCTAACAGGGCAGATATGGCAGTTGAGGGATTACCTGACAAAACGCTCCAACACGACGATGCTAGCTATACAAAAGTAGCAAAAAATTCAGATGTCCTGAAATGCGCTCCAACGCATCGGATTCTGTTAAAACACACACGAACACATCACCAAAGGTGTTTTTAAGTCCTAGATAGGTCTAATAGGGCAGATATGGCAGTTGGAGGATTACCTGACAAAACGCTCCAACACGACGATGCTAGCTATACAAAAGTAGCAAAAAATTCAGATGTCCTGAAATGCGCTCCAACGCATCGGATTCTGTTAATACACACACGAACACATCACCAAAGGTGTTTTTAAGTCCTAGATAGGTCTAATAGGGCAGATATGGCAGTTGAGGGATTACCTGACAAAACGCTCCAACACGACGATGCTAGCTATACAAAAGTAGCAAAAAATTCAGATGTCCTGAAATGCGCTCCAACGCATCGGATTCTGTTAATACACACACGAACACATCACCAAAGGTGTTTTTAAGTCCTAGATAGGTCTAATAGGGCAGATATGGCAGTTGGAGGATTACCTGACAAAACGCTCCAACACGACGATGCTAGCTATACAAAAGTAGCAAAAAATTCAGATGTCCTGAAATGGGCTCCAACGCATCGGATTCTGTTAATACTCACACGAACACATCACCAAAGGTGTTTTTAAGTCCTAGATAGGTCTAATAGGACAGATATGGCAGTTGGAGGATTACCTGACAAAACGCTCCAACACGACGATGCTAGCTATACAAAAGTAGCAAAAAATTCAGATGTCCTTAAATGCGCTCCAACGCATCGGATTCTGTTAAAACACACACGAACACATCACCAAAGGTGTTTTTAAGTCCTAGATAGGTCTAATAGGGCAGATATGGCAGTTGAGGGATTACCTGACAAAACGCTCCAACACGACGATGCTAGCTATACAAAAGTAGCAAAAAATTCAGATGTCCTGAAATGCGCTCCAACGCATCGGATTCTGTTAAAACACACACGAACACATCACCAAAGGTGTTTTTAAGTCCTAGATAGGTCTAATAGGGCAGATATGGCAGTTGGAGGATTACCTGACAAAACGCTCCAACACGACGATGCTAGCTATACAAAAGTAGCAAAAAATTCAGATGTCCTGAAATGCGCTCCAACGCATCGGATTCTGTTAATACACACACGAACATATCACCAAAGGTGTTTTTAAGTCCTAGATAGGTCTAATAGGACAGATATGGCAGTTGGAGGATTACCTGACAAAACGCTCCAACACGACGATGCTAGCTATACAAAAGTAGCAAAAAATTCAGATGTCCTGAAATGCGCTCCAACGCATCGGATTCTGTTAATACACACACGAACACATCACCAAAGTTGTTTTTAAGTCCTAGATAGGTCTAATAGGGCAGATATGGCAGTTGGAGGATTACCTGACAAAACGCTCCAACACGACGATGCTAGCTATACAAAAGTAGCCAAAAATCCATATGTCCTGAAATGCGCTCCAACGCATCGGATTCTGTTAATACACACACGAACACATCACCAAAGGTGTTTTTAAGTCCTAGATAGGTCTAATAGGGCAGATATGGCAGTTGGAGGATTACCTGACAAAACGCTCCAACACGACGATGCTAGCTATACAGAGGTAGCAAAAAATTCAGATGTCCTGAAATGCGCTCCAACGCATCGGATTCTGTTAATACACACACGAACACATCACCAAAGGTGTTTTTAAGTCCTAGATAGGTCTAATAGGGCAGATATGGCAGTTGGAGGATTACCTGACAAAACGCTCCAACACGACGATGCTAGCTATACAAAAGTAGCCAAAAATCCATATGTCCTGAAATGCGCTCCAACGCATCGGATTCTGTTAATACACACACGAACACATCACCAAAGGTGTTTTGAAGTCCTAGATAGGTCTAATAGGGCAGATATGGCAGTTGGAGGATTACCTGACAAAACGCTCCAACACGACGATGCTAGCTATACAAAAGTAGCAAAAAATTCAGATGTCCTGAAATGCGCTCCAACGCATCGGATTCTGTTAATACACACACGAACACATCACCAAAGGTGTTTTTAAGTCCTAGATAGGTCTAATAGGGCAGATATAGCAGTTGGAGGATTACCTGACAAAACGCTCCAACACGACGATGCTAGCTATACAAAAGTAGCAAAAAATTCAGATGTCCTGAAATGCGCTCCAACGCATCGGATTCTGTTAATACTCACGCGAACACATCACCAAAGGTGTTTTTAAGTCCTAGATAGGTCTAATAGGGCAGATATGGCAGTTGGAGGATTACCTGACAAAACGCTCCAACACGACGATGCTAGCTATACAAAAGTAGCAAAAAATTCAGATGTCCTGAAATGCGCTCCAACGCATCGGATTCTGTTAATACACACACGAACACATCACCAAAGGTGTTTTTAAGTCCTAGATAGGTCTAATAGGGCAGATATGGCAGTTGGAGGATTACCTGACAAAACGCTCCAACACGACGATGCTAGCTTTACAAAAGTAGCAAAAAATTCAGATGTCCTGAAATGCGCTCCAACGCATCGGATTCTGTTAATACACACACGAACACATCACCAAAGGTGTTTTTAAGTCCTAGATAGGTCTTATAGGGCAGATATGGCAGTTGGAGGATTACCTGACAAAACGCTCCAACACCACGATGCTAGCTATACAAAAGTAGCAAAAAATTCAGATGTCCTGAAATGCGCTCCAACGCATCGGATTCTGTTAATACACACACGAACACATCACCAAAGGTGTTTTTAAGTCCTAGATAGGTCTAATAGGGCAGATATGGCAGTTGGAGGATTACCTGACAAAACGCTCCAACACGACGATGCTAGCTATACAAAAGTAGCAAAAAATTCAGATGTCCTGAAATGCGCTCCAACGCATCGGATTCTGTTAATACACACACGAACACATCACCAAAGGTGTTTTTTAAGTCCTAGATAGGTCTAATAGGACAGATATGGCAGTTGGAGGATTACCTGACAAAACGCTCCAACACGACGATGCTAGCTATACAAAAGTAGCAAAAAATGCAGATGTCCTGAAATGCGCTCCAACGCATCGGATTCTGTTAATACACACACGAACACATCACCAAAGGTGTTTTGAAGTCCCAGATGTCCTGAAATGCGCTCCAACGCATCGGATTCTGTTAATACACACACGAACACATCACCAAAGGTGTTTTTAAGTCCTAGATAGGTCTAATAGGGCAGATATGGCAGTTGGAGGATAACCTGACAAAACGCTCCAACACGACGATGCTAGCTATACAAAAGTAGCAAAAAATTCAGATGTCCTGAAATGCGCTCCAACGCATCGGATTCTGTTAATACACACACGAACACATCACCAAAGGTGTTTTTAAGTCCTAGATAGGTCTAATAGGGCAGATATGGCAGTTGGAGGATTACCTGACAAAACGCTCCAACACGACGATGCTAGCTTTACAAAAGTAGCAAAAAATTCAGATGTCCTGAAATGCGCTCCAACGCATCGGATTCTGTTAATACACACACGAACACATCACCAAAGGTGTTTTTAAGTCCTAGATAGGTCTTATAGGGCAGATATGGCAGTTGGAGGATTACCTGACAAAACGCTCCAACACGACGATGCTAGCTATACAAAAGTAGCCAAAAATTCAGATGTCCTGAAATGCGCTCCAACGCATCGGGATTCTGTTAATACACACACGAACACATCACCAAAGGTGTTTTTAAGTCCTAGATAGGTCTAATAGGGCAGATATGGCAGTTGGAGGATTACCTGACAAAACGCTCCAACACGACGATGCTAGCTATACAAAAGTAGCAAAAAATTCAGATGTCCTGAAATGCGCTCCAACGCATCGGATTCTGTTAATACACACACGAACATATCACCAAAGGTGTTTTTAAGTCCTAGATAGGTCTAATAGGACAGATATGGCAGTTGGAGGATTACCTGACAAAACGCTCCAACACGACGATGCTAGCTATACAAAAGTAGCAAAAAATTCAGATGTCCTGAAATGCGCTCCAACGCATCGGATTCTGTTAATACACACACGAACACATCACCAAAGTTGTTTTTAAGTCCTAGATAGGTCTAATAGGGCAGATATGGCAGTTGGAGGATTACCTGACAAAACGCTCCAACACGACGATGCTAGCTATACAAAAGTAGCAAAAAATTCAGATGTCCTGAAATGCGCTCCAACGCATCGGATTCTGTTAATACACACACGAACACATCACCAAAGGTGTTTTAAGTCCTAGATAGGTCTAATAGGACAGATATGGCAGTTGGAGGATTACCTGACAAAACGCTCCAACACGACGATGCTAGCTATACAAAAGTAGCAAAAATTCAGATGTCCTGAAATGCGCTCCAACGCATCGGATTCTGTTAATACACACACGAACATATCACCAAAGGTGTTTTTAAGTCCTAGATAGGTCTAATAGGACAGATATGGCAGTTGGAGGATTACCTGACAAAACGCTCCAACACGACGATGCTAGCTATACAAAAGTAGCAAAAAATTCAGATGTCCTGAAATGCGCTCCAACGCATCGGATTCTGTTAATACACACACGAACATATCACCAAAGGTGTTTTTAAGTCCTAGATAGGTCTAATAGGGCAGATATGGCAGTTGGAGGATTACCTGACAAAACGCTCCAAACACGACGATGCTAGCTATACAAAAGTAGCAAAAATTCAGATGTCCTGAAATGCGCTCCAACGCATCGGATTCTGTTAATACACACACGAACACATCACCAAAGGTGTTTTTAAGTCCTAGATAGGTCTAATAGGGCAGATATGGCAGTTGGAGGATTACCTGACAAAACGCTCCAACACGACGATGCTAGCTATACAAAAGTAGCAAAAAATTCAGATGTCCTGAAATGCGCTCCAACGCATCGGATTCTGTTAATACACACACGAACACATCACCAAAGGTGTTTTTAAGTCCTAGATAGGTCTAATAGGGGCAGATATGGCAGTTGGAGGATTACCTGACAAAACGCTCCAACACGACGATGCTAGCTTTACAAAAGTAGCAAAAAATTCAGATGTCCTGAAATGCGCTCCAACGCATCGGATTCTGTTAATACACACACGAACACATCACCAAAGTTGTTTTTAAGTCCTAGATAGGTCTAATAGGGCAGATATGGCAGTTGGAGGATTACCTGACAAAACGCTCCAACACGACGATGCTAGCTATACAAAAGTAGCAAAAAATTCAGATGTCCTGAAATGCGCTCCAACGCATCGGATTCTGTTAATACACACACGAACATATCACCAAAGGTGTTTTTAAGTCCTAGATAGGTCTAATAGGACAGATATGGCAGTTGGAGGATTACCTGACAAAACGCTCCAACACGACGATGCTAGCTATACAAAAGTAGCAAAAAATTCAGATGTCCTGAAATGCGCTCCAACGCATCGGATTCTGTTAATACACACACGAACACATCACCAAAGTTGTTTTTAAGTCCTAGATAGGTCTAATAGGGCAGATATGGCAGTTGGAGGATTACCTGACAAATCGCTCCAACACGACGATGCTAGCTATACAAAAGTAGCAAAAAATTCAGATGTCCTGAAATGCGCTCCAACGCATCGAATTCTGTTAATACACACACGAACACATCACCAAAGGTGTTTTTAAGTCCTAGATAGGTCTAATAGGGCAGATATGGCAGTTGGAGGATTACCTGACAAAACGCTCCAACACGACGATGCTAGCTATACAGAAGTAGCAAACAATTCAGATGTCCTGAAATGCGCTCCAACGCATCGGATTCTGTTAATACACACACGAACATATCACCAAAGGTGTTTTTAAGTCCTAGATAGGTCTAATAGGACAGATATGGCAGTTGGAGGATTACCTGACAAAACGCTCCAACACGACGATGCTAGCTATACAAAAGTAGCAAAAAATTCAGATGTCCTGAAATGCGCTCCAACGCATCGGATTCTGTTAATACACACACGAACACATCACCAAAGGTGTTTTTAAGTCCTAGATAGGTCTAATAGGGCAGATATGGCAGTTGGAGGATTACCTGACAAAACGCTCCAACACGACGATGCTAGCTATACAAAAGTAGCCAAAAATCCATATGTCCTGAAATGCGCTCCAACGCATCGGATTCTGTTAATACACACACGAACACATCACCAAAGGTGTTTTGAAGTCCTAGATAGGTCTAATAGGGCAGATATGGCAGTTGGAGGATTACCTGACAAAACGCTCCAACACGACGTGCTAGCTATACAAAATTAGCAAAAAAGTTCAGATGTCCTGAAATGCGCTCCAACGCATCGGATTCTGTTAATACACACACGAACACATCACCAAAGGTGTTTTTAAGTCCTAGATAGGTCTAATAGGGCAGATATGGCAGTTGGAGGATTACCTAACAAAACGCTCCAACACGACGATGCTAGCTATACAAAAGTAGCAAAAAATTCAGATGTCCTGAAATGCGCTCCAACGCATCGAATTCTGTTAATACACACACGAACACATCACCAAAGGTGTTTTTAAGTCCTAGATAGGTCTAATAGGGCAGATATGGCAGTTGGAGGATTACCTGACAAAACGCTCCAACACGACGATGCTAGCTATACAAAAGTAGCCAAAAATCATATGTCCTGAAATGCGCTCCAACGCATCGGATTCTGTTAATACACACACGAACACATCACCAAAGGTGTTTTTAAGTCCTAGATAGGTCTAATAGGGCAGATATGGCAGTTGGAGGATTACCTGACAAAACGCTCCAACACGACGATGCTAGCTATACAGAAGTAGCAAAAAATTCAGATGTCCTGAAATGCGCTCCAACGCATCGGATTCTGTTAATACACACACGAACACATCACCAAAGGTGTTTTTAAGTCCTAGATAGGTCTAATAGGGCAGATATGGCAGTTGGAGGATTACCTGACAAAACGCTCCAACACGACGATGCTAGCTATACAAAAGTAGCAAAAAATCAGATGTCCTGAAATGCGCTCCAACGCATCGGATTCTGTTAATACACACACGAACACATCACCAAAGGTGTTTTTAAGTCCTAGATAGGTCTAATAGGGCAGATATGGCAGTTGGAGGATTACCTGACAAAACGCTCCAACACGACGTGCTAGCTATACAAAAGTAGCAAAAAATTCAGATGTCCTGAAATGCGCTCCAACGCATCGGATTCTGTTAATACACACACGAACACATCACCAAAGGTGTTTTTAAGTCCTAGATAGGTCTAATAGGGCAGATATGGCAGTTGGAGGATTACCTGACAAAACGCTCCAACACGACGATGCTAGCTATACAAAAGTAGCAACAAAATTTAGATGTCCTGAAATGCGCTCCAACGCATCGGATTCTGTTAATACACACACGAACACATCACCAAAGGTGTTTTTAAGTCCTAGATAGGTCTAATAGGGCAGATATGGCAGTTGGAGGATTACCTGACAATTACCTGCAACGCTCCAACACGACGATGCTAGCTATACAAAAGTAGCAAAAATTCAGATGTCCTGAAATGCGCTCCAACGCATCGGATTCTGTTAATACACACACGAACACATCACCAAAGGTGTTTTTAAGTCCTAGATAGGTCTAATAGGCAGATATGGCAGTTGGAGGATTACCTGACAAAACGCTCCAACACGACGATGCTAGCTATACGAAAGTAGCAAAAAATGCAGATGTCCTGAAATGCGCTCCAACGCATCGGATTCTGTTAATACACACACGAACACATCACCAAAGGTGTTTTGAAGTCCTAGATAGGTCTAATAGGGCAGATATGGCAGTTGGAGGATTACCTGACAAAACGCTCCAACACGACGATGCTAGCTATACAAAAGTAGCAAAAATTCAGATGTCCTGAAATGCGCTCCAACGCATCGGATTCTGTTAATACACACACGAACACATCACCAAAGGTGTTTTTAAGTCCTAGATAGGTCTAATAGGGCAGATATGGCAGTTGGAGGATTACCTGACAAAACGCTCCAACACGACGATGCTAGCTTTACAAAAGTAGCAAAAAATTCAGATGTCCTGAAATGCGCTCCAACGCATCGGATTCTGTTAATACACACACGAACACATCACCAAAGGTGTTTTTAAGTCCTAGATAGGTCTTATAGGGCAGATATGGCAGTTGGAGGATTACCTGACAAAACGCTCCAACACCACGATGCTGGCTATACAAAAGTAGAAAAAAATTCAGATGTCCTGAAATGCGCTCCAACGCATCGGATTCTGTTAATACACACACGAACACATCACCAAAGGTGTTTTTAAGTCCTAGATAGGTCTAATAGGCAGATATGGCAGTTGGAGGATTACCTGACAAAACGCTCCAACACGACGATGCTAGCTATACAAAAGTAGCCAAAAATTCAGATGTCCTGAAATGCGCTCCAACGCATCGGATTCTGTTAATACACACACGAACACATCACCAAAGGTGTTTTTAAGTCCTAGATAGGTCTAATAGGGCAGATATGGCAGTTGGAGGATTACCTGACAAAACGCTCCAACACGACGATGCTAGCTATACAAAAGTAGCAAAAAATTCAGATGTCCTGAAATGCGCTCCAACGCATCGGATTCTGTTAATACACACACGAACACATCACCAAAGGTGTTTTTAAGTCCTAGATAGGTCTAATAGGGCAGATATGGCAGTTGGAGGATTACCTGACAAAACGCTCCAACACGACGATGCTAGCTATACAAAAGTAGCAAAAAATTCAGATGTCCTGAAATGCGCTCCAACGCATCGGATTCTGTTAATACACACACGAACACATCACCAAAGGTGTTTTTAAGTCCTAGATAGGTCTAATAGGGGAGATATGCAGTTGTAGGATTACCTGACAAAACGCTCCAACACGACGATGCTAGCTATACAAAAGTAGCAAAAAATTCAGATGTCCTGAAATGCGCTCCAACGCATCGGATTCTGTTAATACACACACGAACACATCACCAAAGTTGTTTTTAAGTCCTAGATAGGTCTAATAGGACAGATATGGCAGTTGGAGGATTACCTGACAAAACGCTCCAACACGACGATGCTAGCTATACAAAAGTAGCAAAAAATTCAGATGTCCTGAAATGCGCTCCAACGCATCGGATTCTTTTTTAATACACACACGAACACATCACCAAAGTTGTTTTTAAGTCCTAGATAGGTCTAATAGGACAGATATGGCAGTTGGAGGATTACCTGACAAAACGCTCCAACACGACGATGCTAGCTATACAAAAGTAGCAAAAAATTCAGATGTCCTGAAATGCGCTCCAACGCATCGGATTCTGTTAATACACACACGAACACATCACCAAAGGTGTTTTTAAGTCCTAGCTAGGTCTAATAGGGCAGATATGGCAGTTGGAGGATTAACTGACAAAACGCTCCAACACGACGATGCTAGCTATACAAAAGTAGCAAAAAATTCAGATGTCCTGAAATGCGCTCCAACGCATCGGATTCTGTTAATACACACACGAACATATCACCAAAGGTGTTTTTAAGTCCTAGATAGGTCTAATAGGACAGATATGGCAGTTGGAGGATTACCTGACAAAACGCTCCAACACGACGATGCTAGCTATACAAAAGTAGCAAAAAATTCAGATGTCCTGAAATGCGCTCCAACGCATCGGATTCTGTTAATACACACACGAACACATCACCAAAGTTGTTTTTAAGTCCTAGATAGGTCTAATAGGGCAGATATGGCAGTTGGAGGATTACCTGACAAAACGCTCCAACACGAAGATGCTAGCTATACAAAAGTAGCCAAAAATCCATATGTCCTGAAATGCGCTCCAACGCATCGGATTCTGTTAATACACACACGAACACATCACCAAAGGTGTTTTTAAGTCCTAGATAGGTCTAATAGGGCAGATATGGCAGTTGGAGGATTACCTGACAAATCGCTCCAACACGACGATGCTAGCTTTACAAAAGTAGCAAAAAATTCAGATGTCCTGAAATGCGCTCCAACGCATCGAATTCTGTTAATACACACACGAACACATCACCAAAGGTGTTTTTAAGTCCTAGATAGGTCTAATAGGGCAGATATGGCAGTTGGAGGATTACCTGACAAAACGCTCCAACACGACGATGCTAGCTATACAGAAGTAGCAAAAAATTCAGATGTCCTGAAATGCGCTCCAACGCATCGGATTCTGTTAATACACACACGAACACATCACCAAAGGTGTTTTTAAGTCCTAGATAGGTCTAATAGGGCAGATATGGCAGTTGGAGGATTACCTGACAAAACGCTCCAACACGACGATGCTAGCTATACAAAAGTAGCCAAAAATCCATATGTCCTGAAATGCGCTCCAACGCATCGGATTCTGTTAATACACACACGAACACATCACCAAAGGTGTTTTGAAGTCCTAGATAGGTCTAATAGGGCAGATATGGCAGTTGGAGGATTACCTGACAAAACGCTCCAACACGACGTGCTAGCTATACAAAATTAGCAAAAAATTCAGATGTCCTGAAATGCGCTCCAACGCATCGGATTCTGTTAATACACACACGAACACATCACCAAAGGTGTTTTTAAGTCCTAGATAGGTCTAATAGGGCAGATATGGCAGTTGGAGGATTACCTAACAAAACGCTCCAACACGACGATGCTAGCTATACAAAAGTAGCAAAAAACTCAGATGTCCTGAAATGCGCTCCAACGCATCGAATTCTGTTAATACACACACGAACACATCACCAAAGGTGTTTTTAAGTCCTAGATAGGTCTAATAGGGCAGATATGGCAGTTGGAGGATTACCTGACAAAACGCTCCAACACGACGATGCTAGCTATACAAAAGTAGCCAAAAATCCATATGTCCTGAAATGCGCTCCAACGCATCGGATTCTGTTAATACACACACGAACACATCACCAAAGGTGTTTTTAAGTCCTAGATAGGTCTAATAGGGCAGATATGGCAGTTGGAGGATTACCTGACAAAACGCTCCAACACGACGATGCTAGCTATACAGAAGTAGCAAAAAATTCAGATGTCCTGAAATGCGCTCCAACGCATCGGATTCTGTTAATACACACACGAACACATCACCAAAGGTGTTTTTAAGTCCTAGATACGTCTAATAGGGCAGTTATGGCAGTTGGAGGATTACCTGACAAAACGCTCCAACACGACGATGCTAGCTATACAAAAGTAGCCAAAAATCCATATGTCCTGAAATGCGCTCCAACGCATCGGATTCTGTTAATACACACACGAACACATCACCAAAGGTGTTTTGAAGTCCTAGATAGGTCTAATAGGGCAGATATGGCAGTTGGAGGATTACCTGACAAAACGCTCCAACACGACGTGCTAGCTATACAAAAGTAGCAAAAAATTCAGATGTCCTGAAATGCGCTCCAACGCATCGGATTCTGTTAATACACACACGAACGCATCACCAAAGGTGTTTTTAAGTCCTAGATAGGTCTAATAGGGCAGATATGGCAGTTGGAGGATTACCTGACAAAACGCTCCAACACGACGATGCTAGCTATACAAAAGTAGCAAAAAATTTAGATGTCCTGAAATGCGCTCCAACGCATCGGATTCTGTTAATACACACACGAACACATCACCAAAGGTGTTTTTAAGTCCTAGATAGGTCTAATAGGGCAGATATGGCAGTTGGAGGATTACCTGACAATTACCTGACAAAACGCTCCAACACGACGATGCTAGCTATACAAAAGTAGCAAAAAATTCAGATGTCCTGAAATGCGCTCCAACGCATCGGATTCTGTTAATACACACACGAACACATCACCAAAGGTGTTTTTAAGTCCTAGATAGGTCTAATAGGGCAGATATAGCAGTTGGAGGATTACCTGACAAAACGCTCCAACACGACGATGCTAGCTATACAAAAGTAGCAAAAAATTCAGATGTCCTGAAATGCGCTCCAACGCATCGGATTCTGTTAATACACACACGAACACATCACCAAAGGTGTTTTTAAGTCCTAGATAGGTCTAATAGGGCAGATATGGCAGTTGGAGGATTACCTGACAAAACGCTCCAACACGACGATGCTAGCTATTCAAAAGTAGCAAAAAATTCAGATGTCCTGAAATGCGCTCCAACGCATCGGATTCTGTTAATACACACACGAACACATCACCAAAGGTGTTTTTAAGTCCTAGATAGGTCTAATAGGGCAGATATGGCAGTTGGAGGATTACCTGACAAAACGCTCCAACACGACGATGCTAGCTTTACAAAAGTAGCAAAAAATTCAGATGTCCTGAAATGCGCTCCAACGCATCGGATTCTGTTAATACACACACGAACACATCACCAAAGGTGTTTTTAAGTCCTAGATAGGTCTTATAGGGCAGATATGGCAGTTGGAGGATTACCTGACAAAACGCTCCAATACCACGATGCTAGCTATACAAAAGTAGCAAAAAATTCAGATGTCCTGAAATGCGCTCCAACGCATCGGATTCTGTTAATACACACACGAACACATCACCAAAGGTGTTTTTAAGTCCTAGATAGGTCTAATAGGACAGATATGGCAGTTGGAGGATTACCTGACAAAACGCTCCAACACGACGATGCTAGCTATACAAAAGTAGCAAAAAATGCAGATGTCCTGAAATGCGCTCCAACGCATCGGATTCTGTTAATACACACACGAACACATCACCAAAGGTGTTTTTAAGTCCTAGATAGGTCTAATAGGGCAGATATGGCAGTTGGAGGATTACCTGACAAAACGCTCCAACACGACGATGCTAGCTATACGAAAGTAGCAAAAAATTCAGATGTCCTGAAATGCGCTCCAACGCATCGGATTCTGTTAATACACACACGAACACATCACTAAAGGTGTTTTTAAGTCCTAGATATGTCTAATAGGGCAGATATGGCAGTTGGAGGATTACCTGACAAAACGCTCCAACACGACGATGCTAGCTATACAAAAGTAGCAAAAAATTCAGATGTCCTGAAATGCGCTCCAACGCATCGGATTCTGTTAATACACACACGAACACATCACCAAAGGTGTTTTTAAGTCCTAGATAGGTCTAATAGGGCAGATATGGCAGTTGGAGGATTACCTGACAAAACGCTCCAACACGACGATGCTAGCTTTACAAAAGTAGCAAAAAATTCAGATGTCCTGAAATGCGCTCCAACGCATCGGATTCTGTTAATACACACACGAACACATCACCAAAGGTGTTTTTAAGTCCTAGATAGGTCTTATAGGGCAGATATGGCAGTTGGAGGATTACCTGACAAAACGCTCCAACACCACGATGCTAGCTATACAAAAGTAGAAAAAAATTCAGATGTCCTGAAATGCGCTCCAACGCATCGGATTCTGTTAATACACACACGAACACATCACCAAAGGTGTTTTTAAGTCCTAGATAGGTCTAATAGGGCAGATATGGCAGTTGGAGGATTACCTGACAAAACGCTCCAACACGACGATGCTAGCTATACAAAAGTAGCCAAAAATTCAGATGTCCTGAAATGCGCTCCAACGCATCGGATTCTGTTAATACACACACGAACACATCACCAAAGGTGTTTTTAAGTCCTAGATAGGTCTAATAGGGCAGATATGGCAGTTGGAGGATTACCTGACAAAACGCTTTAACACGACGATGCTAGCTATACAAAAGTAGCAGTAGTGTTAATACACACACGAACACATCACCAAAGGTGTTTTTAAGTCCTAGATAGGTCTAATAGGGGAGATATGGCAGTTGGAGGATTACCTGACAAAACGCTCCAACACGACGATGCTAGCTTTACAAAAGTAGCAAAAAATTTAGATGTCCTGAAATGCGCTCCAACGCATCGGATTCTGTTAATACACACACGAACAAATCACCAAAGTTGTTTTTAAGTCCTAGATAGGTCTAATAGGGCAGATATGGCAGTTGGAGGATTACTTGACAATTACCTGACAAAACGCTCCAACACGACGATGCTAGCTATACAAAAGTAGCAAAAAATTCAGATGTCCTGAAATGCGCTCCAACGCATCGGATTCTGTTAATACACACACGAACACATCACCAAAGGTGTTTTTAAGTCCTAGCTAGGTCTAATAGGGCAGATATGGCAGTTGGAGGATTAACTGACAAAACGCTCCAACACGACGATGCTAGCTATACAAAAGTAGCAAAAAATTCAGATGTCCTGAAATGCGCTCCAACGCATCGGATTCTGTTAATACACACACGAACACATCACCAAAGTTGTTTTTAAGTCCTAGATAGGTCTAATAGGGCAGATATGGCAGTTGGAGGATTACCTGACAAAACGCTCCAACACGAAGATGCTAGCTATACAAAAGTAGCCAAAAATCCATATGTCCTGAAATGCGCTCCAACGCATCGGATTCTGTTAATACACACACGAACACATCACCAAAGGTGTTTTTAAGTCCTAGATAGGTCTAATAGGGCAGATATGGCAGTTGGAGGATTACCTGACAAAACGCTCCAACACGACGATGCTAGCTATACAGAAGTAGCAAAAAATTCAGATGTCCTGAAATGCGCTCCAACGCATCGGATTCTGTTAATACACACACGAACACATCACCAAAGGTGTTTTTAAGTCCTAGATAGGTCTAATAGGGCAGATATGGCAGTTGGAGGATTACCTGACAAAACGCTCCAACACGACGATGCTAGCTATACAAAAGTAGCCAAAAATCCATATGTCCTGAAATGCGCTCCAACGCATCGGATTCTGTTAATACACACACGAACACATCACCAAAGGTGTTTTTAAGTCCTAGATAGGTCTAATAGGGCAGATATGGCAGTTGGAGGATTACCTAACAAAACGCTCCAACACGACGATGCTAGCTATACAAAAGTAGCAAAAAATTCAGATGTCCTGAAATGTGCTCCAACGCATCGAATTCTGTTAATACACACACGAACACATCACCAAAGGTGTTTTTAAGTCCTAGATAGGTCTAATAGGGCAGATATGGCAGTTGGAGGATTACCTGACAAAACGCTCCAACACGACGATGCTAGCTATACAAAAGTAGCCAAAAATCCATATGTCCTGAAATGCGCTCCAACGCATCGGATTCTGTTAATACACACACGAACACATCACCAAAGGTGTTTTTAAGTCCTAGATAGGTCTAATAGGGCAGATATGGCAGTTGGAGGATTACCTGACAAAACGCTCCAACACGACGATGCTAGCTATACAGAAGTAGCAAAAAATTCAGATGTCCTGAAATGCGCTCCAACGCATCGGATTCTGTTAATACACACACGAACACATCACCAAAGGTGTTTTTAAGTCCTAGATACGTCTAATAGGGCAGATATGGCAGTTGGAGGATTACCTGACAAAACGCTCCAACACGACGATGCTAGCTATACAAAAGTAGCCAAAAATCCATATGTCCTGAAATGCGCTCCAACGCATCGGATTCTGTTAATACACACACGAACACATCACCAAAGGTGTTTTGAAGTCCTAGATAGGTCTAATAGGGCAGATATGGCAGTTGGAGGATTACCTGACAAAACGCTCCAACACGACGTGCTAGCTATACAAAAGTAGCAAAAAATTCAGATGTCCTGAAATGCGCTCCAACGCATCGGATTCTGTTAATACACACACGAACACATCACCAAAGGTGTTTTTAAGTCCTAGATAGGTCTAATAGGGCAGATATGGCAGTTGGAGGATTACCTGACAAAACGCTCCAACACGACGATGCTAGCTATACAAAAGTAGCAAAAAATTTAGATGTCCTGAAATGCGCTCCAACGCATCGGATTCTGTTAATACACACACGAACACATCACCAAAGGTGTTTTTAAGTCCTAGATAGGTCTAATAGGGCAGATATGGCAGTTGGAGGATTACCTGACAATTACCTGACAAAACGCTCCAACACGACGATGCTAGCTATACAAAAGTAGCAAAAAATTCAGATGTCCTGAAATGCGCTCCAACGCATCGGATTCTGTTAATACACACGCGAACACATCACCAAAGGTGTTTTTAAGTCCTAGATAGGTCTAATAGGGCAGATATGGCAGTTGGAGGATTACCTGACAAAACGCTCCAACACGACGATGCTAGCTATACGAAAGTAGCAAAAAATGCAGATGTCCTGAAATGCGCTCCAACGCATCGGATTCTGTTAATACACACACGAACACATCACCAAAGGTGTTTTGAAGTCCTAGATAGGTCTAATAGGGCAGATATGGCAGTTGGAGGATTACCTGACAAAACGCTCCAACACGACGATGCTAGCTATACAAAAGTAGCAAAAAATTCAGATGTCCTGAAATGCGCTCCAACGCATCGGATTCTGTTAATACACACACGAACACATCACCAAAGGTGTTTTTAAGTCCTAGATAGGTCTAATAGGGCAGATATGGCAGTTGGAGGATTACCTGACAAAACGCTCCAACACGACGATGCTAGTTTTACAAAAGTAGCAAAAAATTCAGATGTCCTGAAATGCGCTCCAACGCATCGGATTCTGTTAATACACACACGAACACATCACCAAAGGTGTTTTTAAGTCCTAGATAGGTCTTATAGGGCAGATATGGCAGTTGGAGGATTACCTGACAAAACGCTCCAACACCACGATGCTGGCTATACAAAAGTAGAAAAAAATTCAGATGTCCTGAAATGCGCTCCAACGCATCGGATTCTGTTAATACACACACGAACACATCACCAAAGGTGTTTTTAAGTCCTAGATAGGTCTAATAGGGCAGATATGGCAGTTGGAGGATTACCTGACAAAACGCTCCAACACGACGATGCTAGCTATACAAAAGTAGCCAAAAATTCAGATGTCCTGAAATGCGCTCCAACGCATCGGATTCTGTTAATACACACACGAACACATCACCAAAGGTGTTTTTAAGTCCTAGATAGGTCTAATAGGGCAGATATGGCAGTTGGAGGATTACCTGACAAAACGCTCCAACACGACGATGCTAGCTATACAAAAGTAGCAAAAAATTCAGATGTCCTGAAATGCGCTCCAACGCATCGGATTCTGTTAATACACACACGAACACATCACCAAAGGTGTTTTTAAGTCCTAGATAGGTCTAATAGGGCAGATATGGCAGTTGGAGGATTACCTGACAAAACGCTCCAACACGACGATGCTAGCTATACAAAAGTAGCAAAAAATTCAGATGTCCTGAAATGCGCTCCAACGCATCGGATTCTGTTAATACACACACGAACACATCACCAAAGGTGTTTTTAAGTCCTAGATAGGTCTAATAGGGGAGATATGGCAGTTGGAGGATTACCTGACAAAACGCTCCAACACGACGATGCTAGCTATACAAAAGTAGCCAAAAATTCAGATGTCCTGAAATGCGCTCCAACGCATCGGATTCTGTTAATACACACACGAACACATCACCAAAGGTGTTTTTAAGTCCTAGATAGGTCTAATAGGGCAGATATGGCAGTTGGAGGATTACCTGACAAAACGCTCCAACACGACGATGCTAGCTATACAAATGTAGCAAAAAATTCTGATGTCCTGAAATGCGCTCCAACGCATCGGATTCTGTTAATACACACACGAACACATCACCAAAGGTGTTTTTAAGTCCTAGATAGGTCTAATAGGGCAGATATGGCAGTTGGAGGATTACCTGACAAAACGCTCCAACACGACGATGCTAGCTATACAAAAGTAGCAAAAAATTCAGATGTCCTGAAATGCGCTCCAACGCATCGGATTCTGTTAATACACACACGAACACATCACCAAAGTTGTTTTTAAGTCCTAGATAGGTCTAATAGGGCAGATATGGCAGTTTGAGGATTACCTGACAAAACGCTCCAACACGACGATGCTAGCTATACAAAAGTAGCAAAAAATTCAGATGTCCTGAAATGCGCTCCAACGCATCGGATTCTGTTAATACACACACGAACATATCACCAAAGGTGTTTTTAAGTCCTAGATAGGTCTAATAGGACAGATATGGCAGTTGGAGGATTACCTGACAAAACGCTCCAACACGACGATGCTAGCTATACAAAAGTAGCAAAAAATTCAGATGTCCTGAAATGCGCTCCAACGCATCGGATTCTGTTAATACACACACGAACACATCACCAAAGTTGTTTTTAAGTCCTAGATAGGTCTAATAGGACAGATATGGCAGTTGGAGGATTACCTGACAAAACGCTCCAACACGACGATGCTAGCTATACAAAAGTAGCAAAAAATTCAGATGTCCTGAAATGCGCTCCAACGCATCGGATTCTGTTAATACACACACGAACACATCACCAAAGGTGTTTTTAAGTCCTAGCTAGGTCTAATAGGGCAGATATGGCAGTTGGAGGATTAACTGACAAAACGCTCCAACACGACGATGCTAGCTATACAAAAGTAGCAAAAAATTCAGATGTCCTGAAATGCGCTCCAACGCATCGGATTCTGTTAATACACACACGAACACATCACCAAAGTTGTTTTTAAGTCCTAGATAGGTCTAATAGGGCAGATATGGCAGTTGGAGGATTACCTGACAAAACGCTCCAACACGAAGATGCTAGCTATACAAAAGTAGCCAAAAATCCATATGTCCTGAAATGCGCTCCAACGCATCGGATTCTGTTAATACACACACGAACACATCACCAAAGGTGTTTTTAAGTCCTAGATAGGTCTAATAGGGCAGATATGGCAGTTGGAGGATTACCTGACAAATCGCTCCAACACGACGATGCTAGCTTTACAAAAGTAGCAAAAAATTCAGATGTCCTGAAATGCGCTCCAACGCATCGAATTCTGTTAATACACACACGAACACATCACCAAAGGTGTTTTTAAGTCCTAGATAGGTCTAATAGGGCAGATATGGCAGTTGGAGGATTACCTGACAAAACGCTCCAACACGACGATGCTAGCTATACAGAAGTAGCAAAAAATTCAGATGTCCTGAAATGCGCTCCAACGCATCGGATTCTGTTAATACACACACGAACACATCACCAAAGGTGTTTTTAAGTCCTAGATAGGTCTAATAGGGCAGATATGGCAGTTGGAGGATTACCTGACAAAACGCTCCAACACGACGATGCTAGCTATACAAAAGTAGCCAAAAATCCATATGTCCTGAAATGCGCTCCAACGCATCGGATTCTGTTAATACACACACGAACACATCACCAAAGGTGTTTTGAAGTCCTAGATAGGTCTAATAGGGCAGATATGGCAGTTGGAGGATTACCTGACAAAACGCTCCAACACGACGTGCTAGCTATACAAAATTAGCAAAAAATTCAGATGTCCTGAAATGCGCTCCAACGCATCGGATTCTGTTAATACACACACGAACACATCACCAAAGGTGTTTTTAAGTCCTAGATAGGTCTAATAGGGCAGATATGGCAGTTGGAGGATTACCTAACAAAACGCTCCAACACGACGATGCTAGCTATACAAAAGTAGCAAAAAACTCAGATGTCCTGAAATGCGCTCCAACGCATCGAATTCTGTTAATACACACACGAACACATCACCAAAGGTGTTTTTAAGTCCTAGATAGGTCTAATAGGGCAGATATGGCAGTTGGAGGATTACCTGACAAAACGCTCCAACACGACGATGCTAGCTATACAAAAGTAGCCAAAAATCCATATGTCCTGAAATGCGCTCCAACGCATCGGATTCTGTTAATACACACACGAACACATCACCAAAGGTGTTTTTAAGTCCTAGATAGGTCTAATAGGGCAGATATGGCAGTTGGAGGATTACCTGACAAAACGCTCCAACACGACGATGCTAGCTATACAGAAGTAGCAAAAAATTCAGATGTCCTGAAATGCGCTCCAACGCATCGGTTTCTGTTAATACACACACGAACACATCACCAAAGGTGTTTTTAAGTCCTAGATACGTCTAATAGGGCAGATATGGCAGTTGGAGGATTACCTGACAAAACGCTCCAACACGACGATGCTAGCTATACAAAAGTAGCCAAAAATCCATATGTCCTGAAATGCGCTCCAACGCATCGGATTCTGTTAATACACACACGAACACATCACCAAAGGTGTTTTGAAGTCCTAGATAGGTCTAATAGGGCAGATATGGCAGTTGGAGGATTACCTGACAAAACGCTCCAACACGACGTGCTAGCTATACAAAAGTAGCAAAAAATTCAGATGTCCTGAAATGCGCTCCAACGCATCGGATTCTGTTAATACACACACGAACGCATCACCAAAGGTGTTTTTAAGTCCTAGATAGGTCTAATAGGGCAGATATGGCAGTTGGAGGATTACCTGACAAAACGCTCCAACACGACGATGCTAGCTATACAAAAGTAGCAAAAAATTTAGATGTCCTGAAATGCGCTCCAACGCATCGGATTCTGTTAATACACACACGAACACATCACCAAAGGTGTTTTTAAGTCCTAGATAGGTCTAATAGGGCAGATATGGCAGTTGGAGGATTACCTGACAATTACCTGACAAAACGCTCCAACACGACGATGCTAGCTATACAAAAGTAGCAAAAAATTCAGATGTCCTGAAATGCGCTCCAACGCATCGGATTCTGTTAATACACACACGAACACATCACCAAAGGTGTTTTTAAGTCCTAGATAGGTCTAATAGGGCAGATATAGCAGTTGGAGGATTACCTGACAAAACGCTCCAACACGACGATGCTAGCTATACAAAAGTAGCAAAAAATTCAGATGTCCTGAAATGCGCTCCAACGCATCGGATTCTGTTAATACACACACGAACACATCACCAAAGGTGTTTTTAAGTCCTAGATAGGTCTAATAGGGCAGATATGGCAGTTGGAGGATTACCTGACAAAACGCTCCAACACGACGATGCTAGCTATTCAAAAGTAGCAAAAAATTCAGATGTCCTGAAATGCGCTCCAACGCATCGGATTCTGTTAATACACACACGAACACATCACCAAAGGTGTTTTTAAGTCCTAGATAGGTCTAATAGGGCAGATATGGCAGTTGGAGGATTACCTGACAAAACGCTCCAACACGACGATGCTAGCTTTACAAAAGTAGCAAAAAATTCAGATGTCCTGAAATGCGCTCCAACGCATCGGATTCTGTTAATACACACACGAACACATCACCAAAGGTGTTTTTAAGTCCTAGATAGGTCTTATAGGGCAGATATGGCAGTTGGAGGATTACCTGACAAAACGCTCCAATACCACGATGCTAGCTATACAAAAGTAGCAAAAAATTCAGATGTCCTGAAATGCGCTCCAACGCATCGGATTCTGTTAATACACACACGAACACATCACCAAAGGTGTTTTTAAGTCCTAGATAGGTCTAATAGGACAGATATGGCAGTTGGAGGATTACCTGACAAAACGCTCCAACACGACGATGCTAGCTATACAAAAGTAGCAAAAAATGCAGATGTCCTGAAATGCGCTCCAACGCATCGGATTCTGTTAATACACACACGAACACATCACCAAAGGTGTTTTTAAGTCCTAGATAGGTCTAATAGGGCAGATATGGCAGTTGGAGGATTACCTGACAAAACGCTCCAACACGACGATGCTAGCTATACGAAAGTAGCAAAAAATTCAGATGTCCTGAAATGCGCTCCAACGCATCGGATTCTGTTAATACACACACGAACACATCACTAAAGGTGTTTTTAAGTCCTAGATATGTCTAATAGGGCAGATATGGCAGTTGGAGGATTACCTGACAAAACGCTCCAACACGACGATGCTAGCTATACAAAAGTAGCAAAAAATTCAGATGTCCTGAAATGCGCTCCAACGCATCGGATTCTGTTAATACACACACGAACACATCACCAAAGGTGTTTTTAAGTCCTAGATAGGTCTAATAGGGCAGATATGGCAGTTGGAGGATTACCTGACAAAACGCTCCAACACGACGATGCTAGCTTTACAAAAGTTGCAAAAAATTCAGATGTCCTGAAATGCGCTCCAACGCATCGGATTCTGTTAATACACACACGAACACATCACCAAAGGTGTTTTTAAGTCCTAGATAGGTCTTATAGGGCAGATATGGCAGTTGGAGGATTACCTGACAAAACGCTCCAACACCACGATGCTAGCTATACAAAAGTAGAAAAAAATTCAGATGTCCTGAAATGCGCTCCAACGCATCGGATTCTGTTAATACACACACGAACACATCACCAAAGGTGTTTTTAAGTCCTAGATAGGTCTAATAGGGCAGATATGGCAGTTGGAGGATTACCTGACAAAACGCTCCAACACGACGATGCTAGCTATACAAAAGTAGCCAAAAATTCAGATGTCCTGAAATGCGCTCCAACGCATCGGATTCTGTTAATACACACACGAACACATCACCAAAGGTGTTTTTAAGTCCTAGATAGGTCTAATAGGGCAGATATGGCAGTTGGAGGATTACCTGACAAAACGCTCCAACACGACGATGCTAGCTATACAAAAGTAGCAGTAGTGTTAATACACACACGAACACATCACCAAAGGTGTTTTTAAGTCCTAGATAGGTCTAATAGGGGAGATATGGCAGTTGGAGGATTACCTGACAAAACGCTCCAACACGACGATGCTAGCTTTACAAAAGTAGCAAAAAATTCAGATGTCCTGAAATGCGCTCCAACGCATCGGATTATGTTAATACACACACGAACACATCACCAAAGTTGTTTTTAAGTCCTAGATAGGTCTAATAGGGCAGATATGGCAGTTGGAGGATTACCTGACAATTACCTGACAAAACGCTCCAACACGACGATGCTAGCTATACAAAAGTAGCAAAAAATTCAGATGTCCTGAAATGCGCTCCAACGCATCGGATTCTGTTAATACACACACGAACACATCACCAAAGGTGTTTTTGAGTCCTAGCTAGGTCTAATAGGGCAGATATGGCAGTTGGAGGATTAACTGACAAAACGCTCCAACACGACGATGCTAGCTATACAAAAGTAGCAAAAAATTCAGATGTCCTGAAATGCGCTCCAACGCATCGGATTCTGTTAATACACACACGAACATATCACCAAAGGTGTTTTTAAGTCCTAGATAGGTCTAATAGGACAGATATGGCAGTTGGAGGATTACCTGACAAAACGCTCCAACACGACGATGCTAGCTATACAAAAGTAGCAAAAAATTCAGATGTCCTGAAATGCGCTCCAACGCATCGGATTCTGTTAATACACACACGAACACATCACCAAAGTTGTTTTTAAGTCCTAGATAGGTCTAATAGGGCAGATATGGCAGTTGGAGGATTACCTGACAAAACGCTCCAACACGAAGATGCTAGCTATACAAAAGTAGCCAAAAATCCATATGTCCTGAAATGCGCTCCAACGCATCGGATTCTGTTAATACACACACGAACACATCACCAAAGGTGTTTTTAAGTCCTAGATAGGTCTAATAGGGCAGATATGGCAGTTGGAGGATTACCTGACAAAACGCTCCAACACGACGATGCTAGCTTTACAAAAGTAGCAAAAAATTCAGATGTCCTGAAATGCGCTCCAACGCATCGGATTCTGTTAATACACACACGAACACATCACCAAAGGTGTTTTTAAGTCCTTGATAGGTCTAATAGGGCAGATATGGCAGTTGGAGGATTACCTGACAAAACGCTCCAACACGACGATGCTAGCTATACAGAAGTAGCAAAAAATTCAGATGTCCTGAAATGCGCTCCAACGCATCGGATTCTGTTAATACACACACGAACACATCACCAAAGGTGTTTTTAAGTCCTAGATAGGTCTAATAGGGCAGATATGGCAGTTGGAGGATTACCTGACAAAACGCTCCAACACGACGATGCTAGCTATACAAAAGTAGCCAAAAATCCATATGTTCTGAAATGCGCTCCAACGCATCGGATTCTGTTAATACACACACGAACACATCACCAAAGGTGTTTTTAAGTCCTAGATAGGTCTAATAGGGCAGATATGGCAGTTGGAGGATTACCTGACAAAACGCTCCAACACGACGATGCTAGCTATACAAAAGTAGCAAAAAATTCAGATGTCCTGAAATGCGCTCCAACGCATCGGATTCTGTTAATACACACACGAACACATCACCAAAGGTGTTTTTAAGTCCTGGATAGGTCTAATAGGGCAGATATGGCAGTTGGAGGATTACCTGACAAAACGCTCCAACACGACGATGCTAGCTATACAAAAGTAGCAAAAAATTCAGATGTCCTGAAATGCGCTCCAACGCATCGGATTATGTTAATACACATACGAACACATCACCAAAGGTGTTTTTAAGTCCTAGATAGGTCTAATAGGGCAGATATGGCAGTTGGAGGATTACTTGACAAAACGCTCCAACACGACGATGCTAGCTATACAAAAGTAGCAAAAAATTCAGATGTCCTGAAATGCGCTCCAACGCATCGGATTCTGTTAATACACACACGAACACATCACCAAAGGTGTTTTTAAGTCCTAGATAGGTCTAATAGGGCAGATATGGCAGTTGGAGGATTACCTGACAAAACGCTCCAACACGACGATGCTAGCTATACAAAAGTAGCAAAAAATTCAGATGTCCTGAAATGCGCTCCAACGCATCGGATTCTGTTAATACACACACGAACACATCACCAAAGGTGTTTTTAAGTCCTGGATAGGTCTAATAGGGCAGATATGGCAGTTGGAGGATTACCTGACAATTACCTGACAAAACGCTCCAACACGACGATGCTAGCTATACAAAAGTAGCAAAAAATTCAGATGTCCTGAAATGCACTCCAACGCATCGGATTCTGTTAATACACACACGAACACATCACCAGAGGTGTTTTTAAATCCTAGATAGGTCTAATAGGGCAGATATGGCAGTTGGAGGATTACCTGACAAAACGCTCCAACACGACGATGCTAGCTATACAAAAGTAGCAAAAAATTCAGATGTCCTGAAATGCGCTCCAACGCATCGGATTCTGTTAATACACAAAAATTCAGATGTCCTGAAATGCCCTCCAACGCATCGGATTCTGTTAATACACACACGAACACATCACCAAAGGTGTTTTTAAATCCTAGATAGGTCTAATTGGGCAGATATGGCAGTTGGAGGATTACCTGACAAAACGCTCCAACACGACGATGCTAGCTATACAAAAGTAGCAAAAAATTCAGATGTCCTGAAATGCGCTCCAACGCATCGGATTCTGTTAATACACACACGAACACATCACCAAAGGTGTTTTTAAGTCCTAGATAGGTCTAATAGGGCAGATATGGCAGTTGGAGGATTACCTGACAAAACGCTCCAACACGACGATGCTAGCTATACAAAAGTAGCAAAAAATTCAGATGTCCTGAAATGCGCTCCAACGCATCGGATTCTGTTAATACACACACGAACACATCACCAAAGGTGTTTTTAAGTCCTAGATAGGTCTAATAGGGCAGATATGGCAGTTGGAGGATTACCTGACAAAACGCTCCAACACGACGATGCTAGCTATACAAAAGTAGCAAAAAATTCAGATGTCCTGAAATGCGCTCCAACGCATCGGATTCTGTTAATACACACACGAACACATCACCAAAGGTGTTTTTAAGTCCTAGATAGGTCTAATAGGGCAGATATGGCAGTTGGAGGATTACTTGACAAAACGCTCCAACACGACGATGCTAGCTATACAAAAGTAGCAAAAAATTCAGATGTCCTGAAATGCGCTCCAACGCATCGGATTCTGTTAATACACACACGAACACATCACCAAAGGTGTTTTTAAGTCCTAGATAGGTCTAATAGGGCAGATATGGCAGTTGGAGGATTACCTGACAAAACGCTCCAACACGACGATGCTAGCTATACAAAAGTAGCAAAAAATTCAGATGTCCTGAAATGCCCTCCAACGCATCGGATTCTGTTAATACACACACGAACACATCACCAAAGGTGTTTTTAAATCCTAGATAGGTCTAATAGGGCAGATATGGCAGTTGGAGGATTACCTGACAAAACGCTCCAACACGACGATGCTAGCTATACAAAAGTAGCAAAAAATTCAGATGTCCTGAAATGCGCTCCAACGCATCGGATTCTGTTAATACACACACGAACACATCACCAAAGGTGTTTTTAAGTCCTAGATAGGTCTAATAGGGCAGATATGGCAGTTGGAGGATTACCTGACAAAACACTCCAACACGACGATGCTAGCTATACAAAAGTAGCAAAAAATTCAGATGTCCTGAAATGCGCTCCAACGCATCGGATTCTGTTAATACACACACGAACACATCACCAAAGGTGTTTTTAAGTCCTAGATAGGTCTAATAGGGCAGATATGGCAGTTGGAGGATTACCTGACAAAACGCTCCAACACGACAATGCTAGCTATACAAAAGTAGCAGAAAATTCAGATGTCCTGAAATGCGCTCCAACGCATCGGAGCGTTTTGTCAGATATGGCAGTTGGAGGATTACCTGACAAAACGCTCCAACACGACGATGCTAGCTATACAAAAGTAGCAAAAAATTCAGATGTCCTGAAATGCGCTCCAACGCATCGGATTCTGTTAATACACACACGAACACATCACCAAAGGTGTTTTTAAGTCCTAGATAGGTCTAATAGGGCAGATATGGCAGTTGGAGGATTACCTGACAAAACGCTCCAACACGACGATGCTAGCTATACAAAAGTAGCAAAAAATTCAGATGTCCTTAAATGCGCTCCAACGCATCGGATTCTGTTAATACACACACGAACACATCACCAAAGGTGTTTTTAAGTCCTAGATAGGTCTAATAGGGCAGATATGGCAGTTGAGGGATTACCTGACAAAACGCTCCAACACGACGATGCTAGCTATACAAAAGTAGCAAAAAATTCAGATGTCCTGAAATGCGCTCCAACGCATCGGATTCTGTTAATACACACACGAACACATCACCAAAGGTGTTTTTAAGTGCTAGATAGGTCTAATAGGGCAGATATGGCAGTTGGAGGATTACCTGACAGTTACGTGACAAAACGCTCCAACACGACGATGCTAGCTATACGAAAGTAGCAAAAAATTCAGATGTCCTGAAATGCGCTCCAACGCATCGGATTCTGTTAATACACACACGAACACATCACCAAAGGTGTTTTTAAGTCCTATATAGGTCTAATAGGGCAGATATGGCAGTTGGAGGATTACCTGACAAACCGCTCCAACACGACGATGCTAGCTATACAAAAGTAGCAAAAAATTCAGATGTCCTGAAATGCGCTCCAACGCATCGGATTCTGTTAATACACACACGAACAAATCACCAAAGGTGTTTTTAAGTCCTAGATAGGTCTAATAGGGCAGATATGGCAGTTGGAGGATTACCTGACAATTACCTGACAAAACGCTCCAACACGACGATGCTAAAAAAATTCAAATGTCCTGAAATGCGCTCCAACGCATCGGATTCTGTTAATACACACACGAACACATCACCAAAGGTGTTTTTAAGTCCTAGATAGGTCTAATAGGGCAGATATGGCAGTTGGAGGATTACCTGACAAAACGCTCCAACACGACGATGCTAGCTATACAAAAGTAGCAAAAAATTCAGATGTCCTGAAATGCGCTCCAACGCATCGGATTCTGTTAATACACACACGAACACATCACCAAAGGTGTTTTTAAGTCCTGGATAGGTCTAATAGGGCAGATATGGCAGTTGGAGGATTACCTGACAATTACCTGACAAAACGCTCCAACACGACGATGCTAGCTATACAAAAGTAGCAAAAAATTCAGATGTCCTGAAATGCACTCCAACGCATCGGATTCTGTTAATACACACACGAACACATCACCAAAGGTGTTTTTAAATCCTAGATAGGTCTAATAGGGCAGATATGGCAGTTGGAGGATTACCTGACAAAACGCTCCAACACGACGATGCTAGCTATACAAAAGTAGCAAAAAATTCAGATGTCCTGAAATGCGCTCCAACGCATCGGATTCTGTTAATACACAAAAATTCAGATGTCCTGAAATGCCCTCCAACGCATCGGATTCTGTTAATACACACACGAACACATCACCAAAGGTGTTTTTAAATCCTAGATAGGTCTAATTGGGCAGATATGGCAGTTGGAGGATTACCTGACAAAACGCTCCAACACGACGATGCTAGCTATACAAAAGTAGCAAAAAATTCAGATGTCCTGAAATGCGCTCCAACGCATCGGATTCTGTTAATACACACACGAACACATCACCAAAGGTGTTTTTAAGTCCTAGATAGGTCTAATAGGGCAGATATGGCAGTTGGAGGATTACCTGACAAAACGCTCCAACACGACGATGCTAGCTATACAAAAGTAGCAAAAAATTCAGATGTCCTGAAATGCGCTCCAACGCATCGGATTCTGTTAATACACACACGAACACATCACCAAAGGTGTTTTTAAGTCCTAGATAGGTCTAATAGGGCAGATATGGCAGTTGGAGGATTACCTGACAAAACGCTCCAACACGACGATGCTAGCTATACAAAAGTAGCAAAAAATTCAGATGTCCTGAAATGCGCTCCAACGCATCGGATTCTGTTAATACACACACGAACACATCACCAAAGGTGTTTTTAAGTCCTAGATAGGTCTAATAGGGCAGATATGGCAGTTGGAGGATTACTTGACAAAACGCTCCAACACGACGATGCTAGCTATACAAAAGTAGCAAAAAATTCAGATGTCCTGAAATGCGCTCCAACGCATCGGATTCTGTTAATACACACACGAACACATCACCAAAGGTGTTTTTAAGTCCTAGATAGGTCTAATAGGGCAGATATGGCAGTTGGAGGATTACCTGACAAAACGCTCCAACACGACGATGCTAGCTATACAAAAGTAGCAAAAAATTCAGATGTCCTGAAATGCCCTCCAACGCATCGGATTCTGTTAATACACACACGAACACATCACCAAAGGTGTTTTTAAATCCTAGATAGGTCTAATAGGGCAGATATGGCAGTTGGAGGATTACCTGACAAAACGCTCCAACACGACGATGCTAGCTATACAAAAGTAGCAAAAAATTCAGATGTCCTGAAATGCGCTCCAACGCATCGGATTCTGTTAATACACACACGAACACATCACCAAAGGTGTTTTTAAGTCCTAGATAGGTCTAATAGGGCAGATATGGCAGTTGGAGGATTACCTGACAAAACACTCCAACACGACGATGCTAGCTATACAAAAGTAGCAAAAAATTCAGATGTCCTGAAATGCGCTCCAACGCATCGGATTCTGTTAATACACACACGAACACATCACCAAAGGTGTTTTTAAGTCCTAGATAGGTCTAATAGGGCAGATATGGCAGTTGGAGGATTACCTGACAAAACGCTCCAACACGACAATGCTAGCTATACAAAAGTAGCAGAAAATTCAGATGTCCTGAAATGCGCTCCAACGCATCGGATTCTGTTAATACACACACGAACACATCACCAAAGGTGTTTTTAAGTCCTAGATAGGTCTAATAGGGCAGATATGGCAGTTGGAGGATTACCTGACAAAACGCTCCAACACGACGATGCTAGCTATACAAAAGTAGCAAAAAATTCAGATGTCCTGAAATGCGCTCCAACGCATCGGATTCTGTTAATACACACACGAACACATCACCAAAGGTGTTTTTAAGTCCTAGATAGGTCTAATAGGGCAGATATGGCAGTTGGAGGATTACCTGACAAAACGCTCCAACACGACGATGCTAGCTTTACAAAAGTAGCAAAAAATTCAGATGTCCTGAAATGCGCTCCAGCGCATCGGATTCTGTTAATACACACACGAACACATCACCAAAGGTGTTTTTAAGTCCTAGATAGGTCTAATAGGGCAGATATGGCAGTTGGAGGATTACCTGACAAAACGCTCCAACACGACGATGCTAGCTTTACAAAAGTAGCAAAAAATTCAGATGTCCTGAAATGCGCTCCAGCGCATCGGATTCTGTTAATACACACACGAACACATCACCAAAGGTGTTTTTAAGTCCTAGATACGTCTAATAGGGCAGATATGGCAGTTGGAGGATTACCTGACAATTACCTGACAAAACGCTCCAACACGACGATGCTAGCTATACAAAAGTAGCAAAAAATTCAGATGTCCTGAAATGCGCTCCAACGCATCGGATTCTGTTAATACACACACGAACACATCACCAAAGGTGTTTTAAGTCCTAGATAGGTCTAATAGGGCAGATATGGCAGTTGGAGGATTACCTGACAAAACGCTCCAACACGACGATGTTAGCTATACAAAAGTAGCAAAAAATTCAGATGTCCTGAAATGCGCTCCAACGCATCGGATTCTGTTAATACACACACGAACACATCACCAAAGGTGTTTTTAAGTCCTAGATAGGTCTAATAGGGCAGATATGGCAGTTGGAGGATTACCTGACAAAACGCTCCAACACGACGATGCTAGCTATACAAAAGTAGCAAAAAATTCAGATGTCCTTAAATGCGCTCCAACGCATCGGCTTCTGTTAATACACACACGAACACATCACCAAAGGTGTTTTTAAGTCCTATATAGGTCTAACAGGGCAGATATGGCAGTTGAGGGATTACCTGACAAAACGCTCCAACACGACGATGCTAGCTATACAAAAGTAGCAAAAAATTCAGATGTCCTGAAATGCGCTCCAACGCATCGGATTCTGATAAAACACACACGAACACATCACCAAAGGTGTTTTTAAGTCCTAGATAGGTCTAATAGGGCAGATATGGCAGTTGGAGGATTACCTGACAAAACGCTCCAACACGACGATGCTAGCTATACAAAAGTAGCAAAAAATTCAGATGTCCTGAAATGCGCTCCAACGCATCGGATTCTGTTAATACACACACGAACACATCACCAAAGGTGTTTTTAAGTCCTAGATAGGTCTAATAGGGCAGATATGGCAGTTGAGGGATTACCTGACAAAACGCTCCAACACGACGATGCTAGCTATACAAAAGTAGCAAAAAATTCAGATGTCCTGAAATGCGCTCCAACGCATCGGATTCTGTTAATACACACACGAACACATCACCAAAGGTGTTTTTAAGTCCTAGATAGGTCTAATAGGGCAGATATGGCAGTTGGAGGATTACCTGACAAAACGCTCCAACACGACGATGCTAGCTATACAAAAGTAGCAAAAAATTCAGATGTCCTGAAATGGGCTCCAACGCATCGGATTCTGTTAATACTCACACGAACACATCACCAAAGGTGTTTTTAAGTCCTAGATAGGTCTAATAGGACAGATATGGCAGTTGGAGGATTACCTGACAAAACGCTCCAACACGACGATGCTAGCTATACAAAAGTAGCAAAAAATTCAGATGTCCTTAAATGCGCTCCAACGCATCGGATTCTGTTAAAACACACACGAACACATCACCAAAGGTGTTTTTAAGTCCTAGATAGGTCTAATAGGGCAGATATGGCAGTTGAGGGATTACCTGACAAAACGCTCCAACACGACGATGCTAGCTATACAAAAGTAGCAAAAAATTCAGATGTCCTGAAATGCGCTCCAACGCATCGGATTCTGTTAAAACACACACGAACACATCACCAAAGGTGTTTTTAAGTCCTAGATAGGTCTAATAGGGCAGATATGGCAGTTGGAGGATTACCTGACAAAACGCTCCAACACGACGATGCTAGCTATACAAAAGTAGCAAAAAATTCAGATGTCCTGAAATGCGCTCCAACGCATCGGATTCTGTTAATACACACACGAACACATCACCAAAGGTGTTTTTAAGTCCTAGATAGGTCTAATAGAGCAGATATGGCAGTTGAGGGATTACCTGACAAAACGCTCCAACACGACGATGTTAGCTATACAAAAGTAGCAAAAAATTCAGATGTCCTGAAATGGGCTCCAACGCATCGGATTCTGTTAATACTCACACGAACACATCACCAAAGGTGTTTTTAAGTCCTAGATAGGTCTAATAGGGCAGATATGGCAGTTGGAGGATTACCTGACAAAACGCTCCAACACGACGATGCTAGCTATACAAAAGTAGCAAAAAATTCAGATGTCCTGAAATGCGCTCCAACGCATCGGATTCTGTTAATACACACACGAACTCATCACCAAAGGTGTTTTTAAGTGCTAGATAGGTCTAATAGGGCAGATATGGCAGTTGGAGGATTACCTGACAATTACCTAACAAAACGCTCCAACACGACGATGCTAGCTATACGAAAGTAGCAAAAAATTCAGATGTCCTGAAATGCGCTCCAACGCATCGGATTCTGTTAATACACACACGAACACATCACCAAAGGTGTTTTTAAGTCCTAGATAGGTCTAATAGGGCCGATATGGCAGTTGGAGGATTACCTGACAATTACCTGACAAAACGCTCCAACACGACGATGCTAGCTATACAAAAGTAGGAAAAAATTCAGATGTCCTGAAATGCGCTCCAACGCATCGGATTCTGTTAATACACACACGAACAAATCACCAAAGGTGTTTTTAAGTCCTAGATAGGTCTAATAGGGCAGATATGGCAGTTGGAGGATTACCTGACAATTACCTGACAAAACGCTCCAACACGACGATGCTAAAAAAATTCAAATGTCCTGAAATGCGCTCCAACGCATCGGATTCTGTTAATACACACACGAACACATCACCAAAGGTGTTTTTAAGTCCTAGATAGGTCTAATAGGGCAGATATGGCAGTTGGAGGATTACCTGACAAAACGCTCCAACACGACGATGCTAGCTATACAAAAGTAGCGAAAAATTTAGATGTCCTGAAATGCGCTCCAACGCATCGGATTCTGTTAATACACACACGAACACATCACCAAAGGTGTTTTTAAGTCCTAGATAGGTCTAATAGGGCAGATATGGCAGTTGGAGGATTACCTGACAAAACGCTCCAACACGACGATGCTAGCTATACAAAAGTAGCAAAAAATTCAGATGTCCTGAAATGCGCTCCAACGCATCGGATTCTGTTAATACACACACGAACACATCACCAAAGGTGTTTTTAAGTCCTAGCTAGGTCTAATAGGGCAGATATGGCAGTTGGAGGATTACCTGACAATTACCTGACAAAACGCTCCAACACGACGATGCTAAAAAAATTCAAATGTCCTGAAATGCGCTCCAACGCATCGGATTCTGTTAATACACACACGAACACATCACCAAAGGTGTTTTTAAGTCCTAGATAGGTCTAATAGGGCAGATATGGCAGTTGGAGGATTACCTGACAATGACCTGACAAAACGCTCCAACACGACGATGCTAGCTATACAAAAGTAGCAAAAAATTCAGATGTCCTGAAATGCGCTCCAACGCATCGGATGGAGGATTACCTGACAATTACCTGACAAAACGCTCCAACACGACGATGCTAGCTATACAAAAGTAGCAAAAAATTCAGATGTCCTGAAATGCGCTCCAACGCATCGGATTCTGTTAATAGACACACGAACACATCACCAAAGGTGTTTTTAAGTCCTAGATAGGTCTAATAGGGCAGATATGGCAGTTGGAGGATTACCTGACAAAACGCTCCAACACGACGATGCTAGCTATACAAAAGTAGCAAAAAATTCAGATGTCCTGAAATGCGCTCCAACGCATCGGATTCTGTTAATACACACACCAACACATCACCAAAGGTGTTTTTAAGTCCTAGATAGGTCTAATAGGGCAGATATGGCAGTTGGAGGATTACCTGACAAAACGCTCCAACACGACGATGCTAGCTATACAAAAGTAGCAAAAAATTCAGATGTCCTGAAATGCCCTCCAACGCATCGGATTCTGTTAATACACACACGAACACATCACCAAAGGTGTTTTTAAGTCCTAGATAGGTCTAATAGGGCAGATATGGCAGTTGGAGGATTACCTGACAAAACGCTCCAACACGACGATACAAAAGTAGCAAAAAATTCAGATGTCCTGTAATGCGCTCCAACGCATCGGATTCTGTTAATACACACACGAACACATCACCAAAGGTGTTTTTAAGTCCTAGATAGGTCTAATAGGGCAGATATGGCAGTTGGAGGATTACCTGACAATTACCTGACAAAACGCTCCAACACGACGATGCTAGCTATACAAAAGTAGCAAAAAATTCAGATGTCCTGAAATGCGCTCCAACGCATCGGATTCTGTTAATACACACACGAACACATCACCAAAGGTGTTTTTAAGTCCTAGATAGGTCTAATAGGGCAGATATGGCAGTTGGAGGATTACCTGACAAAACGCTCCAACACGACGATGCTAGCTATACAAAAGTAGCAAAAAATTCAGATGTCCTGAAATGCGCTCCAACGCATCGGATTCTGTTAATACACACACGAACACATCACCAAAGGTGTTTTTAAGTCCTAGATAGGTCTAATAGGGCAGATATGGCAGTTGGAGGATTACCTGACAATTACCTGACAAAACGCTCCAACACGACGATGCTAGCTATACAAAAGTAGCAAAAAATTCAGATGTCCTGAAATGCGCTCCAACGCATCGGATTCTGTTAATAGACACACGAACACATCACCAAAGGTGTTTTTAAGTCCTAGATAG
Source organism: Eristalis intricaria (assembly GCA_964034865.1). Classification (NCBI taxonomy): domain Eukaryota; kingdom Metazoa; phylum Arthropoda; class Insecta; order Diptera; family Syrphidae; genus Eristalis; species Eristalis intricaria. Next base: position 69,345 of record CAXITZ010000049.1, read on the forward strand.
GTCTAATAGGGCAGATATGGCAGTTGGAGGATTACCTGACAAAACGCTCCAACACGACGATGCTAGCTATACAAAAGTAGCAAAAAATTCAGATGTCCTGAAATGCGCTCCAACGCATCGGATTCTGTTAATACACACACCAACACATCACCAAAGGTGTTTTTAAGTCCTAGATAGGTCTAATAGGGCAGATATGGCAGTTGGAGGATTACCTGACAAAACGCTCCAACACGACGATGCTAGCTATACAAAAGTAGCAAAAAATTCAGATGTCCTGAAATGCCCTCCAACGCATCGGATTCTGTTAATACACACACGAACACATCACCAAAGGTGTTTTTAAGTCCTAGATAGGTCTAATAGGGCAGATATGGCAGTTGGAGGATTACCTGACAAAACGCTCCAACACGACGATACAAAAGTAGCAAAAAATTCAGATGTCCTGTAATGCGCTCCAACGCATCGGATTCTGTTAATACACACACGAACACATCACCAAAGGTGTTTTTAAGTCCTAGATAGGTCTAATAGGGCAGATATGGCAGTTGGAGGATTACCTGACAATTACCTGACAAAACGCTCCAACACGACGATGCTAGCTATACAAAAGTAGCAAAAAATTCAGATGTCCTGAAATGCGCTCCAACGCATCGGATTCTGTTAATACACACACGAACACATCACCAAAGGTGTTTTTAAGTCCTAGATAGGTCTAATAGGGCAGATATGGCAGTTGGAGGATTACCTGACAAAACGCTCCAACACGACGATGCTAGCTATACAAAAGTAGCAAAAAATTCAGATGTCCTGAAATGCGCTCCAACGCATCGGATTCTGTTAATAGACACACGAACACATCACCAAAGGTGTTTTTAAGTCCTAGATAGGTCTAATAGGGCAGATATGGCAGTTGGAGGATTACCTGACAAAACGCTCCAACACGACGATGCTAGCTATACAAAAGTAGCAAAAAATTCAGATGTCCTGAAATGCGCTCCAACGCATCGGATTCTGTTAATACACACACCAACACATCACCAAAGGTGTTTTTAAGTCCTAGATAGGTCTAATAGGGCAGATATGGCAGTTGGAGGATTACCTGACAAAACGCTCCAACACGACGATGCTAGCTATACAAAAGTAGCAAAAAATTCAGATGTCCTGAAATGCCCTCCAACGCATCGGATTCTGTTAATACACACACGAACACATCACCAAAGGTGTTTTTAAGTCCTAGATAGGTCTAATAGGGCAGATATGGCAGTTGGAGGATTACCTGACAAAACGCTCCAACACGACGATACAAAAGTAGCAAAAAATTCAGATGTCCTGTAATGCGCTCCAACGCATCGGATTCTGTTAATACACACACGAACACATCACCAAAGGTGTTTTTAAGTCCTAGATAGGTCTAATAGGGCAGATATGGCAGTTGGAGGATTACCTGACAATTACCTGACAAAACGCTCCAACACGACGATGCTAGCTATACAAAAGTAGCAAAAAATTCAGATGTCCTGAAATGCGCTCCAACGCATCGGATTCTGTTAATACACACACGAACACATCACCAAAGGTGTTTTTAAGTCCTAGATAGGTCTAATAGGGCAGATATGGCAGTTGGAGGATTACCTGACAAAACGCTCCAACACGACGATGCTAGCTATACAAAAGTAGCAAAAAATTCAGATGTCCTGAAATGCGCTCCAACGCATCGGATTCTGTTAATACACACACGAACACATCACCAAAGGTGTTTTTAAGTCCTAGATAGGTCTAATAGGGCAGATATGGCAGTTGGAGGATTACCTGACAATTACCTGACAAAACGCTCCAACACGACGATGCTAGCTATACAAAAGTAGCAAAAAATTCAGATGTCCTGAAATGCGCTCCAACGCATCGGATTCTGTTAATACACACACGAACACATCACCAAAGGTGTTTTTAAGTCCTAGATAGGTCTAATAGGGCCGATATGGCAGTTGGAGGATTACCTGACAATTACCTGACAAAACGCTCCAACACAACGATGCTAGCTATACAAAAGTAGCAAAAAATTCAGATGTCCTGAAATGCACTCCAACGCATCGGATTCTGTTAATACACACACGAACACATCACCAAAGGTGTTTTTAAGTCCTAGATAGGTCTAATAGGGCAGATATGGCACTTGGAGGATTACCTGACAAAACGCTCCAACACGACGATGCTAGCTATACAAAAGTAGCCAAAAATTCATATGTCCTGAAATGCGCTCCAACGCATCGGATTCTGTTAATACACACACGAACAAATCACCAAAGGTGTTTTTAAGTCCTAGATAGGTCTAATAGGGCAGATATGGCAGTTGGAGGATTGCCTGACAATTACCTGACAAAACGCTCCAACACGACGATGCTAAAAAAATTCAAATGTCCTGAAATGCGCTCCAACGCATCGGATTCTGTTAATACACACACGAACACATCACCAAAGGTGTTTTTAAGTCCTAGATAGGTCTAATAGGGCAGATATGGCAGTTGGAGGATTACCTGACAAAACGCTCCAACACGACGATGCTAGCTATACAAAAGTAGCAAAAAATTCAGATGTCCTGAAATGCGCTCCAACGCATCGGATTCTGTTAATACACACACGAACACATCACCAAAGGTGTTTTTAAGTCCTAGATAGGTCTAATAGGGCAGATATGGCAGTTGGAGGATTACCTGACAAAACGCTCCAACACGACGATGCTAGCTATACAAAAGTAGCAAAAAATTCAGATGTCCTGAAATGCCCTCCAACGCATCGGATTCTGTTAATACACACACGAACACATCACCAAAGGTGTTTTTAAGTCCTAGATAGGTCTAATAGGGCAGATATGGCAGTTGGAGGATTACCTGACAAAACGCTCCAACACGACGATGCTAGCTATACAAAAGTAGCAAAAAATTCAGATGTCCTGAAATGCGCTCCAACGCATCGGATTCTGTTAATACACACACGAACACATCACCAAAGGTGTTTTTAAGTCCTAGATAGGTCTAATAGGGCAGATATGGCAGTTGGAGGATTACCTGACAAAACGCTCCAACACGACGATGCTAGCTATACAAAAGTAGCAAAAAATTCAGATGTCCTGAAATGCCCTCCAACGCATCGGATTCTGTTAATACACACACGAACACATCACCAAAGTTGTTTTTAAGTCCTAGATAGGTCTAATAGGGCAGATATGGCAGTTGGAGGATTACCTGACAAAACGCTCCAACACGACGATGCTAGCTATACAAAAGTAGCAAAAAATTCAGATGTCCTGAAATGCCCTCCAACGCATCGGATTCTGTTAATACACACACGAACACATCACCAAAGGTGTTTTTAAGTCCTAGGTAGGTCTAATAGGGCAGATATGGCAGTTGGAGGATTACCTGACAAAACGCTCCAACACGACGATGCTAGCTATACGAAAGTAGCAAAAAATTCAGATGTCCTGAAATGCGCTCCAACGCATCGGATTCTGTTAATACACACACGAACACATCACCAAAGGTGTTTTTAAGTCCTAGATAGGTCTAATAGGGCAGATATGGCAGTTGAAGGATTACCTGACAAAACGCTCCAACACGACGATGCTAGCTATACAAAAGTAGCAAAAAATTCAGATGTCCTGAAATGCGCTCCAACGCATCGGATTCTGTTAATACACACACGAACACATCACCAAAGGTGTTTTTAAGTCCTAGGTAGGTCTAATAGGGCAGATATGGCAGTTGGAGGATTACCTGACAAAACGCTCCAACACGACGATGCTAGCTATACAAAAGTAGCAAAAAATTCAGATGTCCTGAAATGCGCTCCAACGCATCGGATTCTGTTAATACACACACGAACACATCACCAAAGGTGTTTTTAAGTCCTAGATAGGTCTAATAGGGCAGATATGGCGGTTGGAGGATTACCTGACAATTACCTGACAAAACGCTCCAACACGACGATGCTAGCTATACAAAAGTAGCAAAAAATTCAGATGTCCTGAAATGCGCTCCAACGCATCGGATTCTGTTAATACACACACGAACACATCACCAAAGGTGTTTTTAAGTCCTAGATAGGTCTAATAGGGCAGATATGGCAGTTGGAGGATTACCTGACAAAACGCTCCAACACGACAATGCTAGCTATACAAAAGTAGCAAAAAATTCAGATGTCCTGAAATGCGCTCCAACGCATCGGAGCGTTTTGTCAGATATGGCAGTTGGAGGATTACCTGACAAAACGCTCCAACACGACGATGCTAGCTATACAAAAGTAGCAAAAAATTCAGATGTCCTGAAATGCGCTCCAACGCATCGGATTCTGTTAATACACACACGAACACATCACCAAAGGTGTTTTTAAGTCCTAGATAGGTCTAATAGGGCAGATATGGCAGTTGGAGGATTACCTGACAAAACGCTCCAACACGACGATGCTAGCTATACAAAAGTAGCAAAAAATTCAGATGTCCTGAAATGCGCTCCAACGCATCGGATTCTGTTAATACACACACGAACACATCACCAAAGGTGTTTTTAAGTCCTAGATAGGTCTAATAGGACAGATATGGCAGTTGGAGGATTACCTGACAAAACGCTCCAACACGACGATGCTAGCTATACAAAAGTAGCAAAAAATTCAGATGTCCTGAAATGCGCTCCAACGCATCGGATTCTGTTAATACACACACGAACACATCACCAAAGGTGTTTTTAAGTCCTAGATAGGTCTAATAGGGCAGATATGGCAGTTGGAGGATTACCTGACAAAACGCTCCAACACGACGATGCTAGCTATACAAAAGTAGCAAAAAATTCAGATGTCCTGAAATGCGCTCCAACGCATCGGATTCTGTTAATACACACACGAACACATCACCAAAGGTGTTTTTAAGTCCTAGATAGGTCTAATAGGGCAGATATGGCAGTTGGAGGATTACCTGACAAAACGCTCCAACAGGACGATGCTAGCTATACAAAAGTAGCAAAAAATTCAGATGTCCTGAAATGGGCTCCAACGCATCGGATTCTGTTAATACTCACACGAACACATCACCAAAGGTGTTTTTAAGTCCTAGATAGGTCTAATAGGACAGATATGGCAGTTGGAGGATTACCTGACAAAACGCTCCAACACGACGATGCTAGCTATACAAAAGTAGCAAAAAATTCAGATGTCCTTAAATGCGCTCCAACGCATCGGATTCTGTTAATACACACACGAACACATCACCAAAGGTGTTTTTAAGTCCTAGATAGGTCTAATAGGGCAGATATGGCAGTTGGAGGATTACCTGACAAAACGCTCTAACACGACGATGCTAGCTATACAAAAGTAGCAAAAAATTCAGATGTCCTGAAATGCGCTCCAACGCATCGGATTCTGTTAATACACACACGAACACATCACCAAAGGTGTTTTTAAGTCCTAGATAGGTCTAATAGGGCAGATATGGCAGTTGGAGGATTACCTGACAAAACGCTCCAACACGACGATGCTAGCTATACAAAAGTAGCAAAAAATTCAGATGTCCTGAAATGCGCTCCAACGCATCGGATTCTGTTAATACACACACGAACTCATCACCAAAGGTGTTTTTAAGTGCTAGATAGGTCTAATAGGGCAGATATGGCAGTTGGAGGATTACCTGACAATTACCTAACAAAACGCTCCAACACGACGATGCTAGCTATACGAAAGTAGCAAAAAATTCAGATGTCCTGAAATGCGCTCCAACGCATCGGATTCTGTTAATACACACACGAACACATCACCAAAGGTGTTTTTAAGTCCTAGATAGGTCTAATAGGGCCGATATGGCAGTTGGAGGATTACCTGACAATTACCTGACAAAACGCTCCAACACGACGATGCTAGCTATACAAAAGTAGCAAAAAATTCAGATGTCCTGAAATGCGCTCCAACGCATCGGATTCTGTTAATACACACACGAACAAATCACCAAAGGTGTTTTTAAGTCCTAGATAGGTCTAATAGGGCAGATATGGCAGTTGGAGGATTACCTGACAATTACCTGACAAAACGCTCCAACACGACGATGCTAAAAAAATTCAAATGTCCTGAAATGCGCTCCAACGCATCGGATTCTGTTAATACACACACGAACACATCACCAAAGGTGTTTTTAAGTCCTAGATAGGTCTAATAGGGCAGATATGGCAGTTGGAGGATTACCTGACAAAACGCTCCAACACGACGATGCTAGCTATACAAAAGTAGCAAAAAATTCAGATGTCCTGAAATGCGCTCCAACGCATCGGATTCTGTTAATACACACACGAACACATCACCAAAGGTGTTTTTAAGTCCTAGATAGGTCTAATAGGGCAGATATGGCAGTTGGAGGATTACCTGACAAAACGCTCCAACACGACGATGCTAGCTATACAAAAGTAGCAAAAAATTCAGATGTCCTGAAATGCGCTCCAACGCATCGGATTCTGTTAATACACACACGAACACATCACCAAAGGTGTTTTTAAGTCCTAGATAGGTCTAATAGGGCAGATATGGCAGTTGGAGGATTACCTGACAAAACGCTCCAACACGACGATGCTAGCTATACAAAAGTAGCAAAAAATTCAGATGTCCTGAAATGCCCTCCAACGCATCGGATTCTGTTAATACACACACGAACACATCACCAAAGGTGTTTTTAAGTCCTAGATAGGTCTAATAGGGCAGATATGGCAGTTGGAGGATTACCTGACAATTACCTGACAAAACGCTCCAACACGACGATGCTAGCTATACAAAAGTAGCAAAAAATTCAGATGTCCTGAAATGCGCTCCAACGCATCGGATTCTGTTAATACACACACGAACACATCACCAAAGGTGTTTTTAAGTCCTAGATAGGTCTAATAGGGCAGATATGGCAGTTGGAGGATTACCTGACAAAACGCTCCAACACGACGATGCTAGCTATACAAAAGTAGCAAAAAATTCAGATGTCCTGAAATGCGCTCCAACGCATCGGATTCTGTTAATACACACACGAACACATCACCAAAGGTGTTTTTAAGTCCTAGATAGGTCTAATAGGGCAGATATGGCAGTTGGAGGATTACCTGACAAAACGCTCCAACACGACGATGCTAGCTATACAAAAGTAGCAAAAAATTCAGATGTCCTGAAATGCGCTCCAACGCATCGGATTCTGTTAATACACACACGAACACATCACCAAAGGTGTTTTTAAGTCCTAGATAGGTCTAATAGGGCAGATATGGCAGTTGGAGGATTACCTGACAATTACCTGACAAAACGCTCCAACACGACGATGCTAGCTATACAAAAGTAGCAAAAAATTCAGATGTCCTGAAATGCGCTCCAACGCATCGGATTCTGTTAATACACACACGAACACATCACCAAAGGTGTTTTTAAGTCCTAGATAGGTCTAATAGGGCCGATATGGCAGTTGGAGGATTACCTGACAATTACCTGACAAAACGCTCCAACACAACGATGCTAGCTATACAAAAGTAGCAAAAAATTCAGATGTCCTGAAATGCACTCCAACGCATCGGATTCTGTTAATACACACACGAACACATCACCAAAGGTGTTTTTAAGTCCTAGATAGGTCTAATAGGGCAGATATGGCAGTTGGAGGATTACCTGACAAAACGCTCCAACACGACGATGCTAGCTATACAAAAGTAGCAAAAAATTCAGATGTCCTGAAATGCGCTCCAACGCATCGGATTCTGTTAATACACACACGAACACATCACCAAAGGTGTTTTTAAGTCCTAGATAGGTCTAATAGGGCAGATATGGCAGTTGGAGGATTACCTGACAAAACGCTCCAACACGACGATGCTAGCTATACAAAAGTAGCAAAAAATTCAGATGTCCTGAAATGCGCTCCAACGCATCGGATTCTGTTAATACACACACGAACAAATCACCAAAGGTGTTTTTAAGTCCTAGATAGGTCTAATAGGGCAGATATGGCAGTTGGAGGATTGCCTGACAATTACCTGACAAAACGCTCCAACACGACGATGCTAAAAAAATTCAAATGTCCTGAAATGCGCTCCAACGCATCGGATTCTGTTAATACACACACGAACACATCACCAAAGGTGTTTTTAAGTCCTAGATAGGTCTAATAGGGCAGATATGGCAGTTGGAGGATTACCTGACAAAACGCTCCAACACGACGATGCTAGCTATACAAAAGTAGCAAAAAATTCAGATGTCCTGAAATGCGCTCCAACGCATCGGATTCTGTTAATACACACACGAACACATCACCAAAGGTGTTTTTAAGTCCTAGATAGGTCTAATAGGGCAGATATGGCAGTTGGGGGATTACCTGACAAAACGCTCCAACACGACGATGCTAGCTATACAAAAGTAGCAAAAAATTCAGATGTCCTGAAATGCCCTCCAACGCATCGGATTCTGTTAATACACACACGAACACATCACCAAAGGTGTTTTTAAGTCCTAGATAGGTCTAATAGGGCAGATATGGCAGTTGGAGGATTACCTGACAAAACGCTCCAACACGACAATGCTAGCTATACAAAAGTAGCAAAAAATTCAGATGTCCTGAAATGCGCTCCAACGCATCGGAGCGTTTTGTCAGATATGGCAGTTGGAGGATTACCTGACAAAACGCTCCAACACGACGATGCTAGCTATACAAAAGTAGCAAAAAATTCAGATGTCCTGAAATGCGCTCCAACGCATCGGATTCTGTTAATACACACACGAACACATCACCAAAGGTGTTTTTAAGTCCTAGATAGGTCTAATAGGGCAGATATGGCAGTTGGAGGATTACCTGACAAAACGCTCCAACACGACAATGCTAGCTATACAAAAGTAGCAAAAAATTCAGATGTCCTGAAATGCGCTCCAACGCATCGGAGCGTTTTGTCAGATATGGCAGTTGGAGGATTACCTGACAAAACGCTCCAACACGACGATGCTAGCTATACAAAAGTAGCAAAAAATTCAGATGTCCTGAAATGCGCTCCAACGCATCGGATTCTGTTAATACACACACGAACACATCACCAAAGGTGTTTTTAAGTCCTAGATAGGTCTAATAGGGCAGATATGGCAGTTGGAGGATTACCTGACAAAACGCTCCAACACGACGATGCTAGCTATACAAAAGTAGCAAAAAATTCAGATGTCCTGAAATGCGCTCCAACGCATCGGATTCTGTTAATACACACACGAACACATCACCAAAGGTGTTTTTAAGTCCTAGATAGGTCTAATAGGACAGATATGGCAGTTGGAGGATTACCTGACAAAACGCTCCAACACGACGATGCTAGCTATACAAAAGTAGCAAAAAATTCAGATGTCCTGAAATGCGCTCCAACGCATCGGATTCTGTTAATACACACACGAACACATCACCAAAGGTGTTTTTAAGTCCTAGATAGGTCTAATAGGGCAGATATGGCAGTTGGAGGATTACCTGACAAAACGCTCCAACACGACGATGCTAGCTATACAAAAGTAGCAAAAAATTCAGATGTCCTGAAATGCGCTCCAACGCATCGGATTCTGTTAATACACACACGAACACATCCCCAAAGGTGTTTTTAAGTCCTAGATAGGTCTAATAGGGCAGATATGGCAGTTGGAGGATTACCTGACAAAACGCTCCAACACGACGATGCTAGCTATACAAAAGTAGCAAAAAATTCAGATGTCCTGAAATGGGCTCCAACGCATCGGATTCTGTTAATACTCACACGAACACATCACCAAAGGTGTTTTTAAGTCCTAGATAGGTCTAATAGGACAGATATGGCAGTTGGAGGATTACCTGACAAAACGCTCCAACACGACGATGCTAGCTATACAAAAGTAGCAAAAAATTCAGATGTCCTTAAATGCGCTCCAACGCATCGGATTCTGTTAATACACACACGAACACATCACCAAAGGTGTTTTTAAGTCCTAGATAGGTCTAATAGGGCAGATATGGCAGTTGGAGGATTACCTGACAAAACGCTCTAACACGACGATGCTAGCTATACAAAAGTAGCAAAAAATTCAGATGTCCTGAAATGCGCTCCAACGCATCGGATTCTGTTAATACACACACGAACACATCACCAAAGGTGTTTTTAAGTCCTAGATAGGTCTAATAGGGCAGATATGGCAGTTGGAGGATTACCTGACAAAACGCTCCAACACGACGATGCTAGCTATACAAAAGTAGCAAAAAATTCAGATGTCCTGAAATGCGCTCCAACGCATCGGATTCTGTTAATACACACACGAACTCATCACCAAAGGTGTTTTTAAGTGCTAGATAGGTCTAATAGGGCAGATATGGCAGTTGGAGGATTACCTGACAATTACCTAACAAAACGCTCCAACACGACGATGCTAGCTATACGAAAGTAGCAAAAAATTCAGATGTCCTGAAATGCGCTCCAACGCATCGGATTCTGTTAATACACACACGAACACATCACCAAAGGTGTTTTTAAGTCCTAGATAGGTCTAATAGGGCCGATATGGCAGTTGGAGGATTACCTGACAATTACCTGACAAAACGCTCCAACACGACGATGCTAGCTATACAAAAGTAGCAAAAAATTCAGATGTCCTGAAATGCGCTCCAACGCATCGGATTCTGTTAATACACACACGAACAAATCACCAAAGGTGTTTTTAAGTCCTAGATAGGTCTAATAGGGCAGATATGGCAGTTGGAGGATTACCTGACAATTACCTGACAAAACGCTCCAACACGACGATGCTAAAAAAATTCAAATGTCCTGAAATGCGCTCCAACGCATCGGATTCTGTTAATACACACACGAACACATCACCAAAGGTGTTTTTAAGTCCTAGATAGGTCTAATAGGGCAGATATGGCAGTTGGAGGATTACCTGACAAAACGCTCCAACACGACGATGCTAGCTATACAAAAGTAGCAAAAAATTCAGATGTCCTGAAATGCGCTCCAACGCATCGGATTCTGTTAATACACACACGAACACATCACCAAAGGTGTTTTTAAGTCCTAGATAGGTCTAATAGGGCAGATATGGCAGTTGGAGGATTACCTGACAAAACGCTCCAACACGACGATGCTAGCTATACAAAAGTAGCAAAAAATTCAGATGTCCTGAAATGCCCTCCAACGCATCGGATTCTGTTAATACACACACGAACACATCACCAAAGATGTTTTTAAGTCCTAGATAGGTCTAATAGGGCAGATATGGCAGTTGGAGGATTACCTGACAAAACGCTCCAACACGACGATGCTAGCTATACAAAAGTAGCAAAAAATTCAGATGTCCTGAAATGCGCTCCAACGCATCGGATTCTGTTAATACACACACGAACACATCACCAAAGGTGTTTTTAAGTCCTAGATAGGTCTAATAGGGCAGATATGGCAGTTGGAGGATTACCTGACAATTACCTGACAAAACGCTCCAACACGACGATGCTAGCTATACAAAAGTAGCAAAAAATTCAGATGTCCTGAAATGCGCTCCAACGCATCGGATTCTGTTAATACACACACGAACACATCACCAAAGGTGTTTTTAAGTCCTAGATAGGTCTAATAGGGCAGATATGGCAGTTGGAGGATTACCTGACAAAACGCTCCAACACGACGATGCTAGCTATACAAAAGTAGCAAAAAATTCAGATGTCCTGAAATGCGCTCCAACGCATCGGATTCTGTTAATACACACACGAACACATCACCAAAGGTGTTTTTAAGTCCTAGATAGGTCTAATAGGGCAGATATGGCAGTTGGAGGATTACCTGACAATTACCTGACAAAACGCTCCAACACGACGATGCTAGCTATACAAAAGTAGCAAAAAATTCAGATGTCCTGAAATGCGCTCCAACGCATCGGATTCTGTTAATACACACACGAACACATCACCAAAGGTATTTTTAAGTCCTAGATAGGTCTAATAGGGCCGATATGGCAGTTGGAGGATTACCTGACAATTACCTGACAAAACGCTCCAACACAACGATGCTAGCTATACAAAAGTAGCAAAAAATTCAGATGTCCTGAAATGCACTCCAACGCATCGGATTCTGTTAATACACACACGAACACATCACCAAAGGTGTTTTTAAGTCCTAGATAGGTCTAATAGGGCAGATATGGCAGTTGGAGGATTACCTGACAAAACGCTCCAACACGACGATGCTAGCTATACAAAAGTAGCAAAAAATTCAGATGTCCTGAAATGCGCTCCAACGCATCGGATTCTGTTAATACACACACGAACACATCACCAAAGGTGTTTTTAAGTCCTAGATAGGTCTAATAGGGCAGATATGGCAGTTGGAGGATTACCTGACAAAACGCTCCAACACGACGATGCTAGCTATACAAAAGTAGCAAAAAATTCAGATGTCCTGAAATGCGCTCCAACGCATCGGATTCTGTTAATACACACACGAACAAATCACCAAAGGTGTTTTTAAGTCCTAGATAGGTCTAATAGGGCAGATATGGCAGTTGGAGGATTGCCTGACAATTACCTGACAAAACGCTCCAACACGACGATGCTAAAAAAATTCAAATGTCCTGAAATGCGCTCCAACGCATCGGATTCTGTTAATACACACACGAACACATCACCAAAGGTGTTTTTAAGTCCTAGATAGGTCTAATAGGGCAGATATGGCAGTTGGAGGATTACCTGACAAAACGCTCCAACACGACGATGCTAGCTATACAAAAGTAGCAAAAAATTCAGATGTCCTGAAATGCGCTCCAACGCATCGGATTCTGTTAATACACACACGAACACATCACCAAAGGTGTTTTTAAGTCCTAGATAGGTCTAATAGGGCAGATATGGCAGTTGGAGGATTACCTGACAAAACGCTCCAACACGACGATGCTAGCTATACAAAAGTAGCAAAAAATTCAGATGTCCTGAAATGCCCTCCAACGCATCGGATTCTGTTAATACACACACGAACACATCACCAAAGGTGTTTTTAAGTCCTAGGTAGGTCTAATAGGGCAGATATGGCAGTTGGAGGATTACCTGACAAAACGCTCCAACACGACGATGCTAGCTATACAAAAGTAGCAAAAAATTCAGATGTCCTGAAATGCGCTCCAACGCATCGGATTCTGTTAATACACACACGAACACATCACCAAAGGTGTTTTTAAGTCCTAGATAGGTCTAATAGGGCAGATATGGCAGTTGGAGGATTACCTGACAAAACGCTCCAACACGACGATGCTAGCTATACAAAAGTAGCAAAAAATTCAGATGTCCTGAAATGCGCTCCAACGCATCGGATTCTGTTAATACACACACGAACACATCACCAAAGGTGTTTTTAAGTCCTAGGTAGGTCTAATAGGGCAGATATGGCAGTTGGAGGATTACCTGACAAAACGCTCCAACACGACGATGCTAGCTATACAAAAGTAGCAAAAAATTCAGATGTCCTGAAATGCGCTCCAACGCATCGGATTCTGTTAATACACACACGAACACATCACCAAAGGTGTTTTTAAGTCCTAGATAGGTCTAATAGGGCCGATATGGCAGTTGGAGGATTACCTGACAATTACCTGACAAAACGCTCCAACACAACGATGCTAGCTATACAAAAGCAGCAAAAAATTCAGATGTCCTGAAATGCACTCCAACGCATCGGATTCTGTTAATACACACACGAACACATCACCAAAGGTGTTTTTAAGTCCTAGATAGGTCTAATAGGGCAGATATGGCAGTTGGAGGATTACCTGACAAAACGCTCCAACACGACGATGCTAGCATTACAAAAGTAGCCAAAAATTCATATGTCCTGAAATGCGCTCCAACGCATCGGATTCTGTTAATACACACACGAACAAATCACCAAAGGTGTTTTTAAGTCCTAGATAGGTCTAATAGGGCAGATATGGCAGTTGGAGGATTGCCTGACAATTACCTGACAAAACGCTCCAACACGACGATGCTAAAAAAATTCAAATGTCCTGAAATGCGCTCCAACGCATCGGAGCGTTTTGTCAGATATGGCAGTTGGAGGATTACCTGACAAAACGCTCCAACACGACGATGCTAGCTATACAAAAGTAGCAAAAAATTCAGATGTCCTGAAATGCGCTCCAACGCATCGGATTCTGTTAATACACGCACGAACACATCACCAAAGGTGTTTTTAAGTCCTAGATAGGTCTAATAGGGCAGATATGGCAGTTGGAGGATTACCTGACAAAACGCTCCAACACGACGATGCTAGCTATACAAAAGTAGCAAAAAATTCAGATGTCCTGAAATGCGCTCCAACGCATCGGATTCTGTTAATACACACACGAACACATCACCAAAGGTGTTTTTAAGTCCTAGATAGGTCTAATAGGACAGATATGGCAGTTGGACCTGACAAAACGCTCCAACACGACGATGCTAGCTATACAAAAGTAGCAAAAAATTCAGATGTCCTGAAATGCGCTCCAACGCATCGGATTCTGTTAATACACACACGAACACATCACCAAAGGTGTTTTTAAGTCCTAGATAGGTCTAATAGGGCAGATATGGCAGTTGGAGGATTACCTGACAAAACGCTCCAACACGACGATGCCTATACAAAAGTAGCAAAAAATTCAGATGTCCTGAAATGCGCTCCAACGCATCGGATTCTGTTAATACACACACGAACACATCACCAAAGGTGTTTTTAAGTCCTAGACAGGTCTTATAGGGCAGATATGGCAGTTGGAGGATTACCTGACAAAACGCTCCAACACGACGATGCTAGCTATACAAAAGTAGCCAAAAATTCATATCTCCTGAAATGCGCTCCAACGCATCGGATTCTGTTAATACACACACGAACACATCACCAAAGGTGTTTTTAAGTCCTAGATAGGTCTAATAGGGCAGATATGGCAGTTGGAGGATTACCTGACAAAACGCTCCAACACGACGATGCTAGCTATACAAAAGTAGCAAAAAATTCAGATGTCCTGAAATGCGCTCCAACGCATCGGATTCTGTTAATACACACACGAACACATCACCAAAGGTGTTTTTAAGTCCTAGATAGGTCTAATAGGGCAGATATGGCAGTTGGAGGATTACCTGACAAAACGCTCCAACACGACGATGCTAGCTATACAAAAGTAGCAAAAAATGCAGATGTCCTGAAATGCGCTCCAACGCATCGGAATCTGTTAATACACACACGAACACATCACCAAAGGTGTTTTTATGTCCTAGATATTTCTAATAGGGCAGATATGGCAGTTGGAGGATTACCTGACAAAACGCTCCAACACGACGATGCTAGCTATACAAAAGTAGCAGAAAATTCAGATGTCCTGAAATGCGCTCCAACGCATCGGATTCTGTTAATACACACACGAACACATCACCAAAGGTGTTTTTAAGTCCTAGACAGGTCTTATAGGGCAGATATGGCAGTTGGAGGATTACCTGACAAAACGCTCCAACACGACGATGCTAGCTATACAAAAGTAGCAAAAAATTCAGATGTCCTGAAATGCGCTCCAACGCATCGGATTCTGTTAATACACACACGAACACATCACCAAAGGTGTTTTTAAGTCCTAGATAGGTCTAATAGGGCAGATATGGCAGTTGGAGGATTACCTGACAAAACGCTCCAACACGACGATGTTAGCTATACAAAAGTAGCAAAAAATTCAGATGTCCTGAAATGCGCTCCAACGCATCGGATTCTGTTAATACACACACGAACACATCACCAAAGGTGTTTTTAAGTCCTAGATAGGTCTAATAGGGCAGATATGGCAGTTGGAGGATTACCTGACAAAACGCTCCAACACGACGATGCTAGCTATACAAAAGTAGCAAAAAATTCAGATGTCCTGAAATGCGCTCCAACGCATCGGATTCTGTTAATACACACACGAACACATCACCAAAGGTGTTTTTAAGTGCTAGATAGGTCTAATAGGGCAGATATGGCAGTTGGAGGATTACCTGACAATTACCTGACAAAACGCTCCAACACGACGATGCTAGCTATACAAAAGTAGCAAAAAATTCAGATGTCCTGAAATGCGCTCCAACGCATCGGATTCTGTTAATACACACACGAACACATCACCAAAGGTGTTTTTAAGTCCTAGATAGGTCTAATAGGGCAGATATGGCAGTTGGAGGATTACCTGACAAACCGCTCCAACACGACGATACTAGCTATACAAAAGTAGCAAAAAATTCAGATGTCCTGAAATGCGCTCCAACGCATCGGATTCTGTTAATACACACACGAACACATCACCAAAGGTGTTTTTAAGTCCTAGATAGGTCTAATAGGGCAGATATGGCAGTTGGAGGATTACCTGACAAAACGCTCCAACACGACGATGCTAGCTATACAAAAGTAGCGAAAAATTCAGATGTCCTGAAATGCGCTCCAACGCATCGGATTCTGTTAATACACACACGAACACATCACCAAAGGTGTTTTTAAGTCCTAGATAGGTCTAATAGGGCAGATATGGCAGTTTGAGGATTACCTGACAAAACGCTCCAACACCACGATGCTAGCTATACAAAAGTAGCAAAAAATTCAGATGTCCTGAAATGCGCTCCAACGCATCGGATTCTGTTAATACACACACGAACACATCACCAAAGGTGTTTTTAAGTCCTAGATAGGTCTAATAGGGCCGATATGGCAGTTGGAGGATTACCTGACAATTACCTGACAAAACGCTCCAACACAACGATGCTAGCTATACAAAAGTAGCAAAAAATTCAGATGTCCTGAAATGCGCTCCAACGCATCGGATTCTGTTAATACACACACGAACACATCACCAAAGGTGTTTTTAAGTCCTAGATAGGTCTAATAGGGCAGATATGGCAGTTTGAGGATTACCTGACAAAACGCTCCAACACGACGATGCTAGCTATACAAAAGTAGCAAAAAATTCAGATGTCCTGAAATGCGCTCCAACGCATCGGATTCTGTTAATACACACACGAACACATCACCAAAGGTGTTTTTAAGTCCTAGATAGGTCTAATAGGGCAGATATGGCAGTTGGAGGATTACCTGACAAAACGCTCCAACACGACGATGCTAGCTATTCAAAAGTAGCAAAAGATTCAGATGTCCTGAAATGCGCTCCAACGCATCGGATTCTGTTAATACACACACGAACACATCACCAAAGGTGTTTTTAAGTCCTAGATAGGTCTAATAGGGCAGATATGGCAGTTGGAGGATTACCTGACAATTACCTGACAAAACGCTCCAACACGACGATGCTAGCTATACAAAAGTAGCAAAAAATTCAGATGTCCTGAAATGCGCTCCAACGCATCGGATTCTGTTAATACACACACGAACACATCACCAAAGGTGTTTTTAAGTCCTAGATAGGTCTAATAGGGCAGATATGGCAGTTGGAGGATTACCTGACAAAACGCTCCAACACGACGATGCTAGCTGTACAAAAGTAGCAAAAAATTCAGATGTCCTGAAATTCCCTCCAACGCATCGGATTCTGTTAATACACACACGAACACATCACCAAAGGTGTTTTTAAGTCCTAGATAGGTCTAATAGGGCAGATATGGCAGTTGGAGGATTACCTGACAAAACGCTCCAACACGACGATGGTAGCTATACAAAAGTAGCAAGAAATTCAGATGTCCTGAAATGCGCTCCAACGCATCGGATTCTGTTAATACACACACGAACACATCACCAAAGGTGTTTTTAAGTCCTAGATAGGTCTAATAGGGCAGATATGGCAGTTGGAGGATTACCTGACAAAACGCTCCAACACGACGATGCTAGCTATACAAAAGTAGCAAAAAATTCGGATGTCCTGAAATGCGCTCCAACGCATCGGATTCTGTTAATACACACACGAACACATCACCAAAGGTGTTCTTAAGTCCTAGATAGGTCTAATAGGGCAGATATGGCAGTTGGAGGATTACCTGACAAAACGCTCCAACACGACGATGTTAGCTATACAAAAGTAGCAAAAAATTCAGATGTCCTGAAATGCGCTCCAACGCATCGGATTCTGTTAATACACACACGAACACATCACCAAAGGTGTTTTTAAGTCCTAGATAGGTCTAATAGGGCAGATATGGCAGTTGGAGGATTACCTGACAAAACGCTCCAACACGACGATGCTAGCTATACAAAAGTAGCAAAAAATTCAGATGTCCTGAAATGCGCTCCAACGCATCGGATTCTGTTAATACACACACGAACACATCACCAAAGGTGTTTTTAAGTGCTAGATAGGTCTAATAGGGCAGATATGGCAGTTGGAGGATTACCTGACAATTACCTGACAAAACGCTCCAACACGACGATGCTAGCTATACAAAAGTAGCAAAAAATTCAGATGTCCTGAAATGCGCTCCAACGCATCGGATTCTGTTAATACACACACGAACACATCACCAAAGGTGTTTTTAAGTCCTAGATAGGTCTAATAGGGCAGATATGGCAGTTGGAGGATTACCTGACAAACCGCTCCAACACGACGATACTAGCTATACAAAAGTAGCAAAAAATTCAGATGTCCTGAAATGCGCACCAACGCATCGGATTCTGTTAATACACACACGAACACATCACCAAAGGTGTTTTTAAGTCCTAGATAGGTCTAATAGGGCCGATATGGCAGTTGGAGGATTACCTGACAATTACCTGACAAAACGCTCCAACACAACGATGCTAGCTATACAAAAGTAGCAAAAAATTCAGATGTCCTGAAATGCGCTCCAACGCATCGGATTCTGTTAATACACACACGAACACATCACCAAAGGTGTTTTTAAGTCCTAGATAGGTCTAATAGGGCAGATATGGCAGTTTGAGGATTACCTGACAAAACGCTCCAACACGACGATGCTAGCTATACAAAAGTAGCAAAAAATTCAGATGTCCTGAAATGCGCTCCAACGCATCGGATTCTGTTAATACACACACGAACACATCACCAAAGGTGTTTTTAAGTCCTAGATAGGTCTAATAGGGCCGATATGGCAGTTGGAGGATTACCTGACAATTACCTGACAAAACGCTCCAACACAACGATGCTAGCTATACAAAAGTAGCAAAAAATTCAGATGTCCTGAAATGCGCTCCAACGCATCGGATTCTGTTAATACACACACGAACACATCACCAAAGGTGTTTTTAAGTCCTAGATAGGTCTAATAGGGCAGATATGGCAGTTTGAGGATTACCTGACAAAACGCTCCAACACGACGATGCTAGCTATACAAAAGTAGCAAAAAATTCGGATGTCCTGAAATGCGCTCCAACGCATCGGATTCTGTTAATACACACACGAACACATCACCAAAGGTGTTTTTAAGTCCTAGATAGGTCTAATAGGGCAGATATGGCAGTTGGAGGATTACCTGACAAAACGCTCCAACACGACGATGCTAGCTATTCAAAAGTAGCAAAAGATTCAGATGTCCTGAAATGCGCTCCAACGCATCGGATTCTGTTAATACACACACGAACACATCACCAAAGGTGTTTTTAAGTCCTAGATAGGTCTAATAGGGCAGATATGGCAGTTGGAGGATTACCTGACAATTACCTGACAAAACGCTCCAACACGACGATGCTAGCTATACAAAAGTAGCAAAAAATTCAGATGTCCTGAAATGCGCTCCAACGCATCGGATTCTGTTAATACACACACGAACACATCACCAAAGGTGTTTTTAAGTCCTAGATAGGTCTAATAGGGCAGATATGGCAGTTGGAGGATTACCTGACAAAACGCTCCAACACGACGATGCTAGCTGTACAAAAGTAGCAAAAAATTCAGATGTCCTGAAATTCCCTCCAACGCATCGGATTCTGTTAATACACACACGAACACATCACCAAAGGTGTTTTTAAGTCCTAGATAGGTCTAATAGGGCAGATATGGCAGTTGGAGGATTACCTGACAAAACGCTCCAACACGACGATGGTAGCTATACAAAAGTAGCAAGAAATTCAGATGTCCTGAAATGCGCTCCAACGCATCGGATTCTGTTAATACACACACGAACACATCACCAAAGGTGTTTTTAAGTCCTAGATAGGTCTAATAGGGCAGATATGGCAGTTGGAGGATTACCTGACAAAACGCTCCAACACGACGATGCTAGCTATACAAAAGTAGCAAAAAATTCGGATGTCCTGAAATGCGCTCCAACGCATCGGATTCTGTTAATACACACACGAACACATCACCAAAGGTGTTTTTAAGTCCTAGATAGGTCTAATAGGGCAGATATGGCAGTTGGAGGATTACCTGACAAAACGCTCCAACACGACGATGCTAGCTATACAAAAGTAGCAAAAAATTCAGATGTCCTGAAATGCGCTCCAACGCATCGGATTCTGTTAATACACACACGAACACATCACCAAATGTGTTTTTAAGTCCTAGATAGGTCTAATAGGGCAGATATGGCAGTTGGAGGATTACCTGACAAAACGCTCCAACACGACGATGCTAGCTATACAAAAGTAGCAAAAAATTCAGATGTCCTGAAATGCGCTCCAACGCATCGGATTCTGTTAATACACACACGAACACATCACCAAAGGTGTTTTTAAGTCCAAGATAGGTCTAATAGGGCAGATATGTCAGTTGGAGGATTACCTGACAATTACTTGACAAAACGCTCCAACACAACGATGCTAGCTATACAAAAGTAGCAAAAAATTCAGATGTCCTGAAATGCGCTCCAACGCATCGGATTCTGTTAATACACACACGAACACATCACCAAAGGTGTTTTTAAGTCCTAGATAGGTCTAATAGGGCCGATATGGCAGTTGGAGGATTACCTGACAATTACCTGACAAAACGCTCCAACACGACGATGCTAGCTATACAAAAGTAGCAAAAAATTCAGATGTCCTGAAATGCGCTCCAACGCATCGGATTCTGTTAATACACACACGAACACATCACCAAAGGTGTTTTTAAGTCCTAGATAGGTCTAATAAGGCAGATATGGCAGTTGGAGGATTACCTGACAAAACGCTCCAACACGACGATACTAGCTATACAAAAGTAGCAAAAAATTCAGATGTCCTGAAATGCGCTCCAACGCATCGGATTCTGTTAATACACACACGAACACATCACCAAAGGTGTTTTTAAGTCCTAGATAGGTCTAATAGGGCAGATATGGCAGTTGGAGGATTACCTGACAAAACGCTCCAACACGACGATGCTAGCTATACAAAAGTAGCGAAAAATTCAGATGTCCTGAAATGCGCTCCAACGCATCGGATTCTGTTAATACACACACGAACACATCACCAAAGGTGTTTTTAAGTCCTAGATAGGTCTAATAGGGCAGATATGGCAGTTGGAGGATTACCTGACAAACCGCTCCAACACGACGATACTAGCTATACAAAAGTAGCAAAAAATTCAGATGTCCTGAAATGCGCTCCAACGCATCGGATTCTGTTAATACACACACGAACACATCACCAAAGGTGTTTTTAAGTCCTAGATAGGTCTAATAGGGCAGATATGGCAGTTGGAGGATTACCTGACAAAACGCTCCAACACGACGATGCTAGCTATACAAAAGTAGCAAAAAATTCAGATGTCCTGAAATGCGCTCCAAAGCATCTGATTCTGTTAATACACACACGAACACATCACCAAAGGTGTTTTTAAGTCCTAGATAGGTCTAATAGGGCAGATATGGCAGTTGGAGGATTACCTGACAATTACCTGACAAAACGCTCCAACACGACGATGCTAGCTATACAAAAGTAGCAAAAAATTCAGATGTCCTGAAATGCGCTCCAACGCATCGGATTCTGTTAATACACACACGAACACATCACCAAAGGTGTTTTTAAGTCCTAGATAGGTCTAATAGGGCAGATATGGCAGTTGGAGGACTACCTGACAATTACCTGACAAAACGCTCCAACACGACGATGCTAGCTATACAAAAGTAGCAAAAAATTCAGATGTCCTGAAATGCGCTCCAACGCATCGGATTCTGTTAATACACACACGAACACATCACCAAAGGTGTTTTTAAGTCCTAGATAGGTCTAATAGGGCAGATATGGCAGTTGGAGGATTACCTGACAAAACGCTCCAACACGACGATGCTAGCTATACAAAAGTAGCAAAAAATTCAGATGTCCTGAAATGCGCTCCAACGCATCGGATTCTGTTAATACACACACGAACACATCACCAAAGGTGTTTTTAAGTCCTAGATAGGTCTAATAGGGCAGATATGGCAGTTGGAGGATTACCTGACAAAACGCTCCAACACGACGATGCTAGCTATACAAAAGTAGCAAAAAATTCAGATGTCCTGAAATGCGCTCCAACGCATCGGATTCTGTTAATACACACACGAACACATCACCAAAGGTGTTTTTAAGTCCTAGATAGGTCTAATAGGGCAGATATGGCAGTTGGAGGATTACCTGACAAAACGCTCCAACACGACGATGCTAGCTATACAAAAGTAGCAAAAAATTCAGATGTCCTGAAATGCGCTCCAACGCATCTGATTCTGTTAATACACACACGAACACATCACCAAAGGTGTTTTTAAGTCCTAGATAGGTCTAATAGAGCAGATATGGCAGTTGGAGGATTACCTGACAAAACGCTCCAACACGACGATGCTAGCTATACAAAAGTAGCAAAAAATTCAGATGTCCTGAAATGCGCTCCAACGCATCTGATTCTGTTAATACACACACGAACACATCACCAAAGGTGTTTTTAAGTCCTAGATAGGTCTAATAGGGCAGATATGGCAGTTGGAGGATTACCTGACAATTACCTGACAAAACGCTCCAACACGACGATGCTAGCTATACAAAAGTAGCAAAAAATTCAGATGTCCTGAAATGCGCTCCAACGCATCGGATTCTGTTAATACACACACGAACACATCACCAAAGGTGTTTTTAAGTCCTAGATAGGTCTAATAGGGCAGATATGGCAGTTGGAGGATTACCTGACAATTACCTGACAAAACGCTCCAACACGACGATGCTAGCTATACAAAAGTAGCAAAAAATTCAGATGTCCTGAAATGCGCTCCAACGCATCGGATTCTGTTAATACACACACGAACACATCACCAAAGGTGTTTTTAAGTCCTAGATAGGTCTAATAGGGCAGATATGGCAGTTGGAGGATTACCTGACAATTACCTGACAAAACGCTCCAACACGACGATGCTAGCTATACAAAAGTAGCAAAAAATTCAGATGTCCTGAAATGCGCTCCAACGCATCGGATTCTGTTAATACACACACGAACACATCACCAAAGGTGTTTTTAAGTCCTAGATAGGTCTAATAGGGCAGATATGGCAGTTGGAGGATTACCTGACAAAACGCTCCAACACGACGATGCTAGCTATACAAAAGTAGCGAAAAATTCAGATGTCCTGAAATGCGCTCCAACGCATCGGATTCTGTTAATACACACACGAACACATCACCAAAGGTGTTTTTAAGTCCTAGATAGGTCTAATAGGGCAGATATGGCAGTTGGAGGATTACCTGACAATTACCTGACAAAACGCTTCAACACGACGACAAAAGTAGCAAAAAATTCAGATGTCCTGAAATGCGCTCCAACGCATCGGATTCTGTTAATACACACACGAACACATCACCAAAGGTGTTTTTAAGTCCTAGATAGGTCTTATAGGGCAGATATGGCAGTTGGAGGATTACCTGACAATTACCTGACAAAACGCTCCAACACGACGATGCTAGCTATACAAAAGTAGCAAAAAATTCAGATGTCCTGAAATGCGCTCCAACGCATCGGATTCTGTTAATACACACACGAACACATCACCAAAGGTGTTTTTAAGTCCTAGATAGGTCTAATAGGGCAGATATGGCAGTTGGAGGATTACCTGACAAAACGCTCCAACACGACGATGCTAGCTATACAAAAGTAGCAAAAAATTCAGATGTCCTGAAATGCGCTCCAACGCATCGGATTCTGTTAATACGCACACGAACACATCACCAAAGGTGTTTTTAAGTGCTAGATAGGTCTAATAGGGCAGATATGGCAGTTGGAGGATTACCTGACAATTACTTGACAAAACGCTCCAACACGACGATGCTAGCTATACAAAAGTAGCAAAAAATTCAGATGTCCTGAAATGCGCTCCAACGCATCGGATTCTGTTAATACACACACGAACACATCACCAAAGGTGTTTTTAAGTCCTAGATAGGTCTAATAGGGCAGATATGGCAGTTGGAGGATTACCTGACAAAACGCTCCAACACGACGATACTAGCTATACAAAAGTAGCAAAAAATTCAGATGTCCTGAAATGCGCTCCAACGCATCGGATTCTGTTAATACACACACGAACACATCACCAAAGGTGTTTTTAAGTCCTAGATAGGTCTAATAGGGCAGATATGGCAGTTGGAGGATTACCTGACAAAACGCTCCAACACGACGATGCTAGCTATACAAAAGTAGCGAAAAATTCAGATGTCCTGAAATGCGCTCCAACGCATCGGATTCTGTTAATACACACACGAACACATCACCAAAGGTGTTTTTAAGTCCTAGATAGGTCTAATAGGGCAGATATGGCAGTTGGAGGATTACCTGACAAACCGCTCCAACACGACGATACTAGCTATACAAAAGTAGCAAAAAATTCAGATGTCCTGAAATGCGCTCCAACGCATCGGATTCTGTTAATACACACACGAACACATCACCAAAGGTGTTTTTAAGTCCTAGATAGGTCTAATAGGGCAGATATGGCAGTTGGAGGATTACCTGACAATTACCTGACAAAACGCTCCAACACGACGATGCTAGCTATACAAAAGTAGCAAAAAATTCAGATGTCCTGAAATGCGCTCCAACGCATCGGATTCTGTTAATACACACACGAACACATCACCAAAGGTGTTTTTAAGTCCTAGATAGGTCTAATAGGGCAGATATGGCAGTTGGAGGACTACCTGACAATTACCTGACAAAACGCTCCAACACGACGATGCTAGCTATACAAAAGTAGCAAAAAATTCAGATGTCCTGAAATGCGCTCCAACGCATCGGATTCTGTTAATACACACACGAACACATCACCAAAGGTGTTTTTAAGTCCTAGATAGGTCTAATAGGGCAGATATGGCAGTTGGAGGATTACCTGACAAAACGCTCCAACACGACGATGCTAGCTATACAAAAGTAGCAAAAAATTCAGATGTCCTGAAATGCGCTCCAACGCATCGGATTCTGTTAATACACACACGAACACATCACCAAAGGTGTTTTTAAGTCCTAGATAGGTCTAATAGGGCAGATATGGCAGTTGGAGGATTACCTGACAAAACGCTCCAACACGACGATACTAGCTATACAAAAGTAGCAAAAAATTCAGATGTCCTGAAATGCGCTCCAACGCATCGGATTCTGTTAATACACACACGAACACATCACCAAAGGTGTTTTTAAGTCCTAGATAGGTCTAATAGGGCAGATATGGCAGTTGGAGGATTACCTGACAAAACGCTCCAACACGACGATGCTAGCTATACAAAAGTAGCAAAAAATTCAGATGTCCTGAAATGCGCTCCAACGCATCTGATTCTGTTAATACACACACGAACACATCACCAAAGGTGTTTTTAAGTCCTAGATAGGTCTAATAGAGCAGATATGGCAGTTGGAGGATTACCTGACAAAACGCTCCACCACGACGATGCTAGCTATACAAAAGTAGCAAAAAATTCAGATGTCCTGAAATGCGCTCCAACGCATCTGATTCTGTTAATACACACACGAACACATCACCAAAGGTGTTTTTAAGTCCTAGATAGGTCTAATAGGGCAGATATGGCAGTTGGAGGATTACCTGACAATTACCTGACAAAACGCTCCAACACGACGATGCTAGCTATACAAAAGTAGCAAAAAATTCAGATGTCCTGAAATGCGCTCCAACGCATCGGATTCTGTTAATACACACACGAACACATCACCAAAGGTGTTTTTAAGTCCTAGATAGGTCTAATAGGGCAGATATGGCAGTTGGAGGATTACCTGACAATTACCTGACAAAACGCTCCAACACGACGATGCTAGCTATACAAAAGTAGCAAAAAATTCAGATGTCCTGAAATACGCTCCAACGCATCGGATTCTGTTAATACACACACGAACACATCACCAAAGGTGTTTTTAAGTCCTAGATAGGTCTAATAGGGCAGATATGGCAGTTGGAGGATTACCTGACAATTACCTGACAAAACGCTCCAACACGACGATGCTAGCTATACAAAAGTAGCAAAAAATTCAGATGTCCTGAAATGCGCTCCAACGCATCGGATTCTGTTAATACACACACGAACACATCACCAAAGGTGTTTTTAAGTCCTAGATAGGTCTAATAGGGCAGATATGGCAGTTGGAGGATTACCTGACAAAACGCTCCAACACGACGATGCTAGCTATACAAAAGTAGCGAAAAATTTAGATGTCCTGAAATGCGCTCCAACGCATCGGATTCTGTTAATACACACACGAACACATCACCAAAGGTGTTTTTAAGTCCTAGATAGGTCTAATAGGGCAGATATGGCAGTTGGAGGATTACCTGACAAAACGCTCCAACACGACGATGCTAGCTATACAAAAGTAGCAAAAAATTCAGATGTCCTGAAATGCGCTCCAACGCATCGGATTCTGTTAATACACACACGAACACATCACCAAAGGTGTTTTTAAGTCCTAGCTAGGTCTAATAGGGCAGATATGGCAGTTGGAGGATTACCTGACAATTACCTGACAAAACGCTCCAACACGACGATGCTAGCTATACAAAAGTAGCAAAAAATTCAGATGTCCTGAAATGCGCTCCAACGCATCGGATTCTGTTAATACACACACGAACACATCACCAAAGGTGTTTTTAAGTCCTAGATAGGTCTAATAGGGCAGATATGGCAGTTGGAGGATTACCTGACAATGACCTGACAAAACGCTCCAACACGACGATGCTAGCTATACAAAAGTAGCAAAAAATTCAGATGTCCTGAAATGCGCTCCAACGCATCGGATGGAGGATTACCTGACAATTACCTGACAAAACGCTCCAACACGACGATGCTAGCTATACAAAAGTAGCAAAAAATTCAGATGTCCTGAAATGCGCTCCAACGCATCGGATTCTGTTAATACACACACGAACACATCACCAAAGGTGTTTTTTAATCCTAGATAGGTCTACTAAGGCAGATATGGCAGTTGGAGGATTACCTGACCAAACGCTCCAACACGACGATGCTAGCTATACAAAAGTAGCAAAAAATTCAGATGTCCTGAAATGCGCTCCAACGCATCGGATTCTGTTAATACACACACGAACACATCACCAAAGGTGTTTTTAAGTCCTAGATAGGTCTAATAGGGCAGATATGGCAGTTGGAGGATTACCTGACAAAACGCTCCAACACGACGATGCTAGCTATACAAAAGTAGCCAAAAATTCAGATGTCCTGAAATGCGCTCCAACGCATCGGATTCTGTTAATACACATAATATGGCAGTTGGAGGATTACCTGACAAAACGCTCCAACACGACGATGCTAGCTATACAAAAGTAGCAAAAAATTCAAATGTCCTGAAATGCGCTCCAACGCATCGGATTCTGTTAATACACACACGAACACATCACCAAAGGTGTTTTTAAGTCCTAGATAGGTCTAATAGCGCAGATTTGGCAATTGGAGGATTACTTGACAAAACGCTCCAACACGACGATGCTAGCTATACAAAAGTATCAAAAAAATCAGATGTCCTGAAATGCGCTCCAACGCATCGGATTCTGTTAATACACACACGAACACATCACCAAAGGTGTTTTTAAATCCTAGATAGGTCTAATAGGGCAGATATGGCAGTTGGAGGATTACCTGACAAAACGCTCCAACACGACGATGCTAGCTATACAAAAGTAGCAAAAAATTCAGATGTTCTGAAATGCGCTCCAACGCATCGGATTCTGTTAATACACACACGAACACATCACCAAAGGTGTTTTTAAGTCCTAGATAGGTCTAATAGGGCAGATATGGCAGTTGGAGGATTACCTGACAAAACGCTCCAACACGACGATGCTAGCTATACAAAAGTAGCAAAAAATTCAGATGTCCTGAAATGCGCTCCAACGCATCGGATTCTGTTAATACACACACGAACACATCACCAAAGGTGTTTTTAAGTCCTAGATAGGTCTAATAGGGCAGATATGGCAGTTGGAGGATTACTTGACAAAACGCTCCAACACGACGATGCTAGCTATACAAAAGTAGAAAAAAAATACAGATGTCCTGAAATGCGCTCCAACGCATCGGATTCTGTTAATACACACACGAACACATCACCAAAGGTGTTTTTAAGTCCTAGATAGGTCTAATAGGGCAGATATGGCAGTTGGAGGATAACTTGACAAAACGCTCCAACACGACGATGCTAGCTATACAAAAGTAGCAAAAAATTCAGATGTCCTGAAATGCGCTCCAACGCATCGGATTCTGTTAATACACACACGAACACATCACCAAAGGTGTTTTTAAGTCCTAGATAGGTCTAATAGGGCAGATATGGCAGTTGGAGGATTACCTGACAAAACGCTCCAACACGACGATGCTAGCTATACAAAAGTAGCAAAAAATTCAGATGTCCTGAAATGCGCTCCAACGCATCGGATTCTGTTAATACACACACGAACACATCACCAAAGGTGTTTATGTCCTAGATAGGTCTAATAGGGCAGATATGGCAGTTGGAGGATTACCTGACAAAACGCTCCAACACGACGATGCTAGCTATACAAAAGTAGCAAAAAATTCAGATGTCCTGAAATGCGCTCCAACGCATCGGATTCTGTTAATACACACACGAACACATCACCAAAGGTGTTTTTAAGTCCTAGATAGGTCTAATAGGGCAGATATGGCAGTTGGAGGATTACCTGACAAAACGCTCCAACACGACGATGCTAGCTATACAAAAGTAGCAAAAAATTCAGATGTCCTGAAATGCGCTCCAACGCATCGGATTCTGTTAATACACACACGAACACATCACCAAAGGTGTTTTTAAGTCCTAGGATTACCTGACAATTACCTGACAAAACGCTCCAACACGACGATGCTAGCTATACAAAAGTAGCAAAAAATTCAGATGTCCTGAAATGCGCTCCAACGCATCGGATTCTGTTAATACACACACGAACACATCACCAAAGGTGTTTCTAAGTCCTAGATAGGTCTAATAGGGCAGATATGGCAGTTGGAGGATTACCTGACAAAACGCTCCAACACGACGATGCTAGCAAAAAATTCAATAATACACACACGAACACATCACCAAAGGTGTTTTTAAGTCCTAGATAGGTCTAATAGGGCAGATATGGCAGTTGGAGGATTACCTGACAAAACGCTTCAACACGACGATGCTAGCTATACAAAAGTAGCAAAAAAATCAGATGTCCTGAAATGCGCTCCAACGCATCGGATTCTGTTAATACACACACGAACACATCACCAAAGGTGTTTTTAAGTCCTAGATAGGTCTAATAGGGCAGATATGGCAGTTGGAGGATTACTTGACAAAACGCTCCAACACGACGATGCTAGCTATACAAAAGTAGCAAACAATTCAGATGTCCTGAAATGCGCTCCAACGCATCGGCTTCTGTTAATACACACACGAACACACCACCAAAGGTGTTTTTAAGTCCTAGATAGGTCTAATAGGGCAGATATGGCAGTTGGAGGATTACCTGACAATTACCTGACAAAACGCTCCAACACGACGATGCTAGCTATACAAAAGTAGCAAAAAATTCAGATGTCCTGAAATGCGCTCCAACGCACCGGATTCTGTTAATACACACACGAACACATCACCAAAGGTGTTTTTAAGTCCTAGATAGGTCTAATAGGGCAGATATGGCAGTTGGAGGATTACCTGACAAAACGCTCCAACACGACGATGCTAGCTATACAAAAGTAGCAAAAAATTCAGATGTCCTGAAATGCGCTCCAACGCATCGGATTCTGTTAATACACACACGAACACATCACCAAAGGTGTTTTTAAGTCCTAGGATTACCTGACAATTACCTGACAAAACGCTCCAACACGACGATGCTAGCTATACAAAAGTAGCAAAAAATTCAGATGTCCTGAAATGCGCTCCAACGCATCGGATTCTGTTAATACACACACGAACACATCACCAAAGGTGTTTTTAAGTCCTAGATAGGTCTAATAGGGCAGATATGGCAGTTGGAGGATTACCTGACAAAACGCTCCAACACGACGATGCTAGCTATACAAAAGTAGCAAAAAATTCAGATGTCCTGAAATGCGCTCCAACGCATCGGATTCTGTTAATACACACACGAACACATCACCAAAGGTGTTTTTAAGTCCTAGATAGGTCTAATAGGGCAGATATGGCAGTTGGAGGATTACCTGACAAAACGCTCCAACACGACGATGCTAGCAAAAAATTCAATAATACACACACGAACACATCACCAAAGGTGTTTTTAAGTCCTAGATAGGTCTAATAGGGCAGATATGGCAGTTGGAGGATTACCTGACAAAACGCTTCAACACGACGATGCTAGCTATACAAAAGTAGCAAAAAAATCAGATGTCCTGAAATGCGCTCCAACGCATCGGATTCTGTTAATACACACACGAACACATCACCAAAGGTGTTTTTAAGTCCTAGATAGGTCTAATAGGGCAGATATGGCAGTTGGAGGATTACTTGACAAAACGCTCCAACACGACGATGCTAGCTATACAAAAGTAGCAAACAATTCAGATGTCCTGAAATGCGCTCCAACGCATCGGCTTCTGTTAATACACACACGAACACATCACCAAAGGTGTTTTTAAGTCCTAGATAGGTCTAATAGGGCAGATATGGCAGTTGGAGGATTACCTGACAATTACCTGACAAAACGCTCCAACACGACGATGCTAGCTATACAAAAGTAGCAAAAAATTCAGATGTCCTGAAATGCGCTCCAACGCATCGGATTCTGTTAATACACACACGAACACATCACCAAAGGTGTTTTTAAGTCCTAGATAGGTCTAATAGGGCAGATATGGCAGTTGGAGGATTACCTGACAAAACGCTCCAACACGACGATGCTAGCTATACAAAAGTAGCAAAAAATTCAGATGTCCTGAAATGCGCTCCAACGCATCGGATTCTGTTAATACACACACGAACACATCACCAAAGGTGTTTTTAAGTCCTAGATAGGTCTAATAGGGCAGATATGGCAGTTGGAGGATTACTTGACAATTACCTGACAAAACGCTCCAACACGACGATGCTAGCTATACAAAAGTAGCAAAAAATTCAGATGTCCTGAAATGCGCTCCAACGCATCGGATTCTGTTAATACACACACGAACACATCACCAATGGTGTTTTTAAGTCCTAGATAGGTCTAATAGGGCAGATATGGCAGTTGGAGGATTACCTGACAAAACGCTCCAACACGACGATGCTAGCTACACAAAAGTAGCAAAAAATTCAGATGTCCTGAAATGCGCTCCAACGCATCGGATTCTGTTAATACACACACGAACACATCACCAAAGGTGTTTTTAAGTCCTAGATAGGTCTAATAGGGCAGATATGGCAGTTGGAGGATTACCTGTCAATTACCTGACAAAACGCTCCAACACGACGATGCTAGCTATACAAAAGTAGCAAAAAATTCAGATGTCCTGAAATGCGCTCCAACGCATCGGATTCTGTTAATACACACACGAACACATCACCAAAAGTGTTTTTAAGTCCTAGATAGGTCTAATAGGGCAGATATGGCAGTTGGAGGATTACCTGACAAAACGCTCCAACACGACGATGCTAGCTATACAAAAGTAGCAAAAAATTCAGATGTCCTGAAATGCGCTCCAACGCATCGGATTCTGTTAATACACACACGAACACATCACCAAAGGTGTTTTTAAGTCCTAGATAGGTCTAATAGGGCAGATATGGCAGTTGGAGGATTACCTGACAATTACCTGACAAAACGCTCCAACACGACGATGCTAGCTATACAAAAGTAGCAAAAAATTCAGATGTCCTGAAATGCGCTCCAACGCATCGGATTCTGTTAATACACACACGAACACATCACCAAAGGTGTTTTTAAGTCCTAGATATGTCTAATAGGACAGATATGGCAGTTGGAGGATTACCTGACAAAACGCTCCAACACGACGATGCTAGCTTTACAAAAGTAGCAAAAAATTCAGATGTCCTGAAATGCGCTCCAACGCATCGGATTCTGTTAATACACACACGAACACATCACCAAAGGTGTTTTTAAGTCCTAGATAGGTCTAATAGGGCAGATATGGCAGTTGGAGGATTACCTGACAATTACCTGACAAAACGCTCCAACACGACGATGCTAGCTATACAAAAGTAGCAAAAAATTCAGATGTCCTGAAATGCGCTCCAACGCATCGGATTCTGTTAATACACACACGAACACATCACCAAAGGTGTTTTTAAGTCCTAGATAGGTCTAATAGGGCAGATATGGCAGTTGGAGGATTACCTGACAAAACGCTCCAACACGACGATGCTAGCTATACAAAAGTAGCAAAAAATTCAGATGTCCTGAAATGCGCTGCAACGCATCGGATTCTGTTAATACACACACGAACACATCACCAAAGGTGTTTTTAAGTCCTAGATAGGTCTAATAGGGCAGATATGGCAGTTGGAGGATTACCTGACAAAACGCTCCAACACGACGATGTTAGCTATACAAAAGTAGCAAAAAATTCAGATGTCCTGAAATGCGCTCCAACGCATCGGATTCTGTTAATACACACACGAACACATCACCAAAGGTGTTTTTAAGTCCTAGATAGGTCTAATAGGGCAGATATGGCAGTTGGAGGATTACCTGGCAATTACCTGACAAAACGCTCCAACACGACGATGCTAGCTATACAAAAGTAGCAAAAAATTCAGATGTCCTGAAATGCGCTCCAACGCATCGGATTCTGTTAATACACACACGAACACATCACCAAAGGTGTTTTTAAGTCCTAGATAGGTCTAATAGGGCAGATATGGCAGTTGGAGGATTACCTGACAATTACCTGACAAAACGCCCCAACACGACGATGCTAGCTATACAAAAGTAGCAAAAAATTCAGATGTCCTGAAATGCGCTCCAACGCATCGGATTCTGTTAATACACACACGAACACATCACCAAAGGTGTTTTTAAGTCCTAGATAGGTCTAATAGGGCAGATATGGCAGTTGGAGGATTACCTGACAAAATGCTCCAACACGACGATGCTAGCTATACAAAAGTAGCAAAAAATTCAGATGTCCTGAAATGCGCTCCAACGCATCGGGTTCTGTTAATACACACACGAACACATCACCAAAGGTGTTTTTAAGTCCTAGATAGGTCTAATAGGGCAGATATGGCAGTTGGAGGATTACTTGACAATTACCTGACAAAACGCTCCAACACGACGATGCTAGCTATACAAAAGTAGCAAACAATTCAGATGTCCTGAAATGCGCTCCAACGCATCGGCTTCTGTTAATACACACACGAACACATCACCAAAGGTGTTTTTAAGTCCTAGATAGGTCTAATAGGGCAGATATGGCAGTTGGAGGATTACCTCACAAAACGCTCCAACACGACGATGCTAGCTATACAAAAGTAGCAAAAAATTCAGATGTCCTGAAATGCGCTCCAACGCATCGGATTCTGTTAATACACACACGAACACATCACCAAAGGTGTTTTTAAGTCCTAGATAGGTCTAATAGGGCAGATATGGCAGCTGGAGGATTACCTGACAATTACCTGACAAAACGCTCCAACACGACGATGCTAGCTATACAAAAGTAGCAAAAAATTCAGATGTCCTGAAATGCGCTCCAACGCATCGGATTCTGTTAATACACACACGAACACATCACCAAAGGTGTTTTTAAGTCCTAGATAGGTCTAATAGGGCAGATATGACAGTTGGAGGATTACTTGACAATTACCTGACAAAACGCTCCAACACGACGATGCTAGCTATACAAAAGTAGCAAACAATTCAGATGTCCTGAAATGCGCTCCAACGCATCGGCTTCTGTTAATACACACACGAACACATCACCAAAGGTGTTTTTAAGTCCTAGATAGGTCTAATAGGGCAGATATGGCAGTTGGAGGATTACCTGACAATTACCTGACAAAACGCTCCAACACGACGATGCTAGCTATACAAAAGTAGCAAAAAATTCAGATGTCCTGAAATGCGCTCCAACGCATCGGATTCTGTTAATACACACACGAACACATCACCAAAGGTGTTTTTAAGTCCTAGATAGGTCTAATAGGGCAGATATGGCAGTTGGAGGATTACCTGACAAAACGCTCCAACACGACGATGCTAGCTATACAAAAGTAGCAAAAAATTCAGATGTCCTGAAATGCGCTGCAACGCATCGGATTCTGTTAATACACACACGAACACATCACCAAAGGTGTTTTTAAGTCCTAGATAGGTCTAATAGGGCAGATATGGCAGTTGGAGGATTACCTGACAAAACGCTCCAACACGACGATGTTAGCTATACAAAAGTAGCAAAAAATTCAGATGTCCTGAAATGCGCTCCAACGCATCGGATTCTGTTAATACACACACGAACACATCACCAAAGGTGTTTTTAAGTCCTAGATAGGTCTAATAGGGCAGATATGGCAGTTGGAGGATTACCTGGCAATTACCTGACAAAACGCTCCAACACGACGATGCTAGCTATACAAAAGTAGCAAAAAATTCAGATGTCCTGAAATGCGCTCCAACGCATCGGATTCTGTTAATACACACACGAACACATCACCAAAGGTGTTTTTAAGTCCTAGATAGGTCTAATAGGGCAGATATGGCAGTTGGAGGATTACCTGACAATTACCTGACAAAACGCCCCAACACGACGATGCTAGCTATACAAAAGTAGCAAAAAATTCAGATGTCCTGAAATGCGCTCCAACGCATCGGATTCTGTTAATACACACACGAACACATCACCAAAGGTGTTTTTAAGTCCTAGATAGGTCTAATAGGGCAGATATGGCAGTTGGAGGATTACCTGACAAAATGCTCCAACACGACGATGCTAGCTATACAAAAGTAGCAAAAAATTCAGATGTCCTGAAATGCGCTCCAACGCATCGGATTCTGTTAATACACACACGAACACATCACCAAAGGTGTTTTTAAGTCCTAGATAGGTCTAATAGGGCAGATATGGCAGTTGGAGGATTACTTGACAATTACCTGACAAAACGCTCCAACACGACGATGCTAGCTATACAAAAGTAGCAAACAATTCAGATGTCCTGAAATGCGCTCCAACGCATCGGCTTCTGTTAATACACACACGAACACATCACCAAAGGTGTTTTTAAGTCCTAGATAGGTCTAATAGGGCAGATATGGCAGTTGGAGGATTACCTCACAAAACGCTCCAACACGACGATGCTAGCTATACAAAAGTAGCAAAAAATTCAGATGTCCTGAAATGCGCTCCAACGCATCGGATTCTGTTAATACACACACGAACACATCACCAAAGGTGTTTTTAAGTCCTAGATAGGTCTAATAGGGCAGATATGGCAGCTGGAGGATTACCTGACAATTACCTGACAAAACGCTCCAACACGACGATGCTAGCTATACAAAAGTAGCAAAAAATTCAGATGTCCTGAAATGCGCTCCAACGCATCGGATTCTGTTAATACACACACGAACACATCACCAAAGGTGTTTTTAAGTCCTAGATAGGTCTAATAGGGCAGATATGGCAGTTGGAGGATTACCTGACAAAACGCTCCAACACGCTATACAAAAGTAGCAAAAAA
Organism: Eristalis intricaria; assembly: GCA_964034865.1. Taxonomy (NCBI): domain Eukaryota; kingdom Metazoa; phylum Arthropoda; class Insecta; order Diptera; family Syrphidae; genus Eristalis; species Eristalis intricaria. The sequence continues at coordinate 105,408 of CAXITZ010000049.1, forward strand.
TTCAGATGTCCTGAAATGCGCTCCAACGCATCGGATTCTGTTAATACACACACGAACACATCACCAAAGGTGTTTTTAAGTCCTAGATAGGTCTAATAGGACAGATATGGCAGTTGGAGGATTACCTGACAAAACGCTCCAACACGACGATGCTAGCTATACAAAAGTAGCAAAAAATTCAGATGTCCTGAAATGCGCTGCAACGCATCGGATTCTGTTAATACACACACGAACACATCACCAAAGGTGTTTTTAAGTCCTAGATAGGTCTAATAGGGCAGATATGGCAGTTGGAGGATTACCTGACAAAACGCTCCAACACGACGATGTTAGCTATACAAAAGTAGCAAAAAATTCAGATGTCCTGAAATGCGCTCCAACGCATCGGATTCTGTTAATACACACACGAACACATCACCAAAGGTGTTTTTAAGTCCTAGATAGGTCTAATAGGGCAGATATGGCAGTTGGAGGATTACCTGGCAATTACCTGACAAAACGCTCCAACACGACGATGCTAGCTATACAAAAGTAGCAAAAAATTCAGATGTCCTGAAATGCGCTCCAACGCATCGGATTCTGTTAATACACACACGAACACATCACCAAAGGTGTTTTTAAGTCCTAGATAGGTCTAATAGGGCAGATATGGCAGTTGGAGGATTACCTGACAAAACGCTCCAACACGACGATGCTAGCTTTACAAAAGTAGCAAAAAATTCAGATGTCCTGAAATGCGCTCCAACGCATCGGATTCTGTTAATACACACACGAACACATCACCAAAGGTGTTTTTAAGTCCTAGATAGGTCTAATAGGGCAGATATGGCAGTTGGAGGATTACTTGACAATTACCTGACAAAACGCTCCAACACGACGATGCTAGCTATACAAAAGTAGCAAAAAATTCAGATGTCCTGAAATGCGCTCCAACGCATCGGATTCTGTTAATACACACACGAACACATCACCAAAGGTGTTTTTAAGTCCTAGATAGGTCTAATAGGGCAGATATGGCAGTTGGAGGATTACCTGACAAAACGCTCCAACACGACGATGCTAGCTATACAAAAGTAGCAGAAAATTCAGATGTCCTGAAATGCGCTCCAACGCATCGGATTCTGTTAATACACACACGAACACATCACCAAAGGTGTTTTTAAGTCCTAGATAGGTCTAATATGGCAGATATGGCAGTTGGAGGATTACCTGACAATTACCTGACAAAACGCTTCAACACGACGACAAAAGTAGCAAAAAATGCAGATGTCCTGAAATGCGCTCCAACGCATCGGATTCTGTTAATACACACACGAACACATCACCAAAGGTGTTTTTAAGTCCTAGATAGGTCTTATAGGGCAGATATGGCAGTTGGAGGATTACCTGACAATTACCTGACAAAACACTCCAACACGACGATGCTAGCTATACAAAAGTAGCAAAAAATTCAGATGTCCTGAAATGCGCTCCAACGCATCGGATTCTGTTAATACACACACGAACACATCACCAAAGGTGTTTTTAAGTCCTAGATAGGTCTAATAGGGCAGATATGGCAGTTGGAGGATTACCTGACAAAACGCTCCAACACGACGATGCTAGCTATACAAAAGTAGCAAAAAATTCAGATGTCCTGAAATGCGCTCCAACGCATCGGATTCTGTTAATACACACACGAACACATCACCAAAGGTGTTTTTAAGTCCTAGATAGGTCTAATAGGGCAGATATGGCAGTTGGAGGATTACTTGACAAAACGCTCCAACACGACGATGCTAGCTATACAAAAGTAGCAAAAAATTCAGATGTCCTGAAATGCGCTCCAACGCATCGGATTCTGTTAATACACACACGAACACATCACCAAAGGTGTTTTTAAGTCCTAGATAGGTCTAATAGGGCAGATATGGCAGTTGGAGGATTACCTGACAAAACGCTCCAACACGACGATGCTAGCTATACAAAAGTAGCAAAAAATTCAGATGTCCTGAAATGCGCTCCAACGCATCGGATTCTGTTAATACACACACGAACACATCAATAAAGGTGTTTTTAAGTCCTAGATAGGTCTAATAGGGCAGATATGGCAGCTGGAGGATTACCTGACAATTACCTGACAAAACGCTCCAACACGACGATGCTAGCTATACAAAAGTAGCAAAAAATTCAGATGTCCTGAAATGCGCTCCAACGCATCGGATTCTGTTAATACACACACGAACACATCACCAAAGGTGTTTTTAAGTCCTAGATAGGTCTAATAGGGCAGATATGGCAGTTGGAGGATTACCTGACAAAACGCTCCAACACGCTATACAAAAGTAGCAAAAAATTCAGATGTCCTGAAATGCGCTCCAACGCATCGGATTCTGTTAATACACACACGAACACATCACCAAAGGTGTTTTTAAGTCCTAGATAGGTCTAATAGGACAGATATGGCAGTTGGAGGATTACCTGACAAAACGCTCCAACACGACGATGCTAGCTATACAAAAGTAGCAAAAAATTCAGATGTCCTGAAATGCGCTGCAACGCATCGGATTCTGTTAATACACACACGAACACATCACCAAAGGTGTTTTTAAGTCCTAGATAGGTCTAATAGGGCAGATATGGCAGTTGGAGGATTACCTGACAAAACGCTCCAACACGACGATGTTAGCTATACAAAAGTAGCAAAAAATTCAGATGTCCTGAAATGCGCTCCAACGCATCGGATTCTGTTAATACACACACGAACACATCACCAAAGGTGTTTTTAAGTCCTAGATAGGTCTAATAGGGCAGATATGGCAGTTGGAGGATTACCTGGCAATTACCTGACAAAACGCTCCAACACGACGATGCTAGCTATACAAAAGTAGCAAAAAATTCAGATGTCCTGAAATGCGCTCCAACGCATCGGATTCTGTTAATACACACACGAACACATCACCAAAGGTGTTTTTAAGTCCTAGATAGGTCTAATAGGGCAGATATGGCAGTTGGAGGATTACCTGACAAAACGCTCCAACACGACGATGCTAGCTTTACAAAAGTAGCAAAAAATTCAGATGTCCTGAAATGCGCTCCAACGCATCGGATTCTGTTAATACACACACGAACACATCACCAAAGGTGTTTTTAAGTCCTAGATAGGTCTAATAGGGCAGATATGGCAGTTGGAGGATTACTTGACAATTACCTGACAAAACGCTCCAACACGACGATGCTAGCTATACAAAAGTAGCAAAAAATTCAGATGTCCTGAAATGCGCTCCAACGCATCGGATTCTGTTAATACACACACGAACACATCACCAAAGGTGTTTTTAAGTCCTAGATAGGTCTAATAGGGCAGATATGGCAGTTGGAGGATTACCTGACAAAACGCTCCAACACGACGATGCTAGCTATACAAAAGTAGCAGAAAATTCAGATGTCCTGAAATGCGCTCCAACGCATCGGATTCTGTTAATACACACACGAACACATCACCAAAGGTGTTTTTAAGTCCTAGATAGGTCTAATATGGCAGATATGGCAGTTGGAGGATTACCTGACAATTACCTGACAAAACGCTTCAACACGACGACAAAAGTAGCAAAAAATGCAGATGTCCTGAAATGCGCTCCAACGCATCGGATTCTGTTAATACACACACGAACACATCACCAAAGGTGTTTTTAAGTCCTAGATAGGTCTTATAGGGCAGATATGGCAGTTGGAGGATTACCTGACAATTACCTGACAAAACACTCCAACACGACGATGCTAGCTATACAAAAGTAGCAAAAAATTCAGATGTCCTGAAATGCGCTCCAACGCATCGGATTCTGTTAATACACACACGAACACATCACCAAAGGTGTTTTTAAGTCCTAGATAGGTCTAATAGGGCAGATATGGCAGTTGGAGGATTACCTGACAAAACGCTCCAACACGACGATGCTAGCTATACAAAAGTAGCAAAAAATTCAGATGTCCTGAAATGCGCTCCAACGCATCGGATTCTGTTAATACACACACGAACACATCACCAAAGGTGTTTTTAAGTCCTAGATAGGTCTAATAGGGCAGATATGGCAGTTGGAGGATTACTTGACAAAACGCTCCAACACGACGATGCTAGCTATACAAAAGTAGCAAAAAATTCAGATGTCCTGAAATGCGCTCCAACGCATCGGATTCTGTTAATACACACACGAACACATCACCAAAGGTGTTTTTAAGTCCTAGATAGGTCTAATAGGGCAGATATGGCAGTTGGAGGATTACCTGACAAAACGCTCCAACACGACGATGCTAGCTATACAAAAGTAGCAAAAAATTCAGATGTCCTGAAATGCGCTCCAACGCATCGGATTCTGTTAATACACACACGAACACATCACCAAAGGTGTTTTTAAGTCATAGATAGGTCTAATAGGGCAGATATGGCAGTTGGAGGATTACCTGACAAAACGCTCCAACACGACGATGCTAGCTATACAAAAGTAGCAAAAAATTCAGATGTCCTGAAATGCGCTCCAACGCATCGGATTCTGTTAATACACACACGAACACATCAATAAAGGTGTTTTTAAGTCCTAGATAGGTCTAATAGGGCAGATATGGCAGTTGGAGGATTACCTGACAAAACGCTCCAACACGACGATGCTAGCTATACAAAAGTAGCAAAAAATTCAGATGTCCTGAAATGCGCTCCAACGCATCGGATTCTGTTAATACACACACGAACACATCAATAAAGGTGTTTTTAAGTCCTAGATAGGTCTAATAGGGCAGATATGGCAGTTGGAGGATTATCTGACAAAACGCTCCAACACGACGATGCTAGCTATACAAAAGTAGCAAAAAATTCAGATGTCCTGAAATGCGCTCCAACGCATCGGATTCTGTTAATATACACACGAACACATCACCAAAGGTGTTTTTAAGTCCTAGATAGGTCTAATAGGGCAGATATGGCAGTTGGAGGATTACCTGACAAAACGCTCCAACACGACGATGCTAGCTATACAAAAGTAGCAAAAAATTCAGATGTCCTGAAATGCGCTCCAACGCATCGGATTCTGTTAATACACACACGAACACATCACCAAAGGTGTTTTTAAGTCCTAGATAGGTCTAATAGGGCAGATATGGCAGTTGGAGGATTACCTGACAAAACGCTCCAACACGACGATGCTAGCTATTTAAAAGTAGCAAAAAATTCAGATATCCTGAAATGCGCTCCAACGTATCGGATTCTGTTAATACACACACGAACACATCACCAAAGGTGTTTTTAAGTCCTAGATAGGTCTAATAGGGCAGATATGGCAGCGCTCCAACGCATCGGATTCTGTTAATACACACACGAACACATCACCAAAGGTGTTTCTAAGTCCTAGATAGGTCTAATAGGGCAGATATGGCAGTTGGAGGATTACTTGACAAAACGCTCCAACACGACGATGCTAGCTATACAAAAGTAGCAAAAAATTCAGATGTCCTGAAATGCGCTCCAACGCATCGGATTCTGTTAATACACACACGAACACATCAGCAAAGGTGTTTTTAAGTCCTAGATAGGTCTAATAGGGCAGATCTGGCAGTTGGAGGATTACTTGACAAAACGCTCCAACCCGACGATGCTAGCTATACAAAAGTAGCAAAAAATTCAGATGTCCTGAAATGCGCTCCAACGCATCGGATTCTGTTAATACACACACGAACACATCAATAAAGGTGTTTTTAAGTCCTAGATAGGTCTAATAGGGCAGATATGGCAGTTGAAGGATTATCTGACAAAACGCTCCAACACGACGATGCTAGCTATACAAAAGTAGCAAAAAATTCAGATGTCCTGAAATGCGCTCCAACGCATCGGATTCTGTTAATACACACACGAACACATCACCAAAGGTGTTTTTAAGTCCTAGATAGGTTTAATAGGGCAGATATGGCAGTTGGAGGATTACTTGACAAAACGCTCCAACACGACGATGCTAGCTATACAAAAGTAGCAAAAAATTCAGATGTCCTGAAATGCGCTCCAACGCATCGGATTCTGTTAATACACACACGAACACATCAGCAAAGGTGTTTTTAAGTCCTAGATAGGTCTAATAGGGCAGATATGGCAGTTGGAGGATTACTTGACAAAACGCTCCAACCCGACGATGCTAGCTATACAAAAGTAGCAAAAAATTCAGATGTCCTGAAATGCGCTCCAACGCATCGGATTCTGTTAATACACACACGAACACATCACCAAAGGTGTTTTTAAGTCCTAGATAGGTCTAATAGGGCAGATATGGCAGTTGGAGGATTACCTGACAAAACGCTCCAACACGACGATGCTAGCTATACAAAAGTAGCAAAAAATTCAGATGTCCTGAAATGCGCTCCAACGCATCGGATTCTGTTAATACACACACGAACACATCACCAAAGGTGTTTTTAAGTCATAGATAGGTCTAATAGGGCAGATATGGCAGTTGGAGGATTACCTGACAAAACGCTCCAACACGACGATGCTAGCTATACAAAAGTAGCAAAAAATTCAGATGTCCTGAAATGCGCTCCAACGCATCGGATTCTGTTAATACACACACGAACACATCAATAAAGGTGTTTTTAAGTCCTAGATAGGTCTAATAGGGCAGATATGGCAGTTGGAGGATTATCTGACAAAACGCTCCAACACGACGATGCTAGCTATACAAAAGTAGCAAAAAATTCAGATGTCCTGAAATGCGCTCCAACGCATCGGATTCTGTTAATACACACACGAACACATCACCAAAGGTGTTTTTAAGTCCTAGATAGGTTTAATAGGGCAGATATGGCAGTTGGAGGATTACTTGACAAAACGCTCCAACACGACGATGCTAGCTATACAAAAGTAGCAAAAAATTCAGATGTCCTGAAATGCGCTCCAACGCATCGGATTCTGTTAATACACACACGAACACATCACCAAAGGTGTTTTTAAGTCCTAGATAGGTCTAATAGGGCAGATATGGTAGTTGGAGGATTACCTGACAAAACGCTCCAACACGACGATGCTAGCTATTTAAAAGTAGCAAAAAATTCAGATATCCTGAAATGCGCTCCAACGTATCGGATTCTGTTAATACACACACGAACACATCACCAAAGGTGTTTTTAAGTCCTAGATAGGTCTAATAGGGCAGATATGGCAGCGCTCCAACGCATCGGATTCTGTTAATACACACACGAACACATCACCAAAGGTGTTTCTAAGTCCTAGATAGGTCTAATAGGGCAGATATGGCAGTTGGAGGATTACTTGACAAAACGCTCCAACACGACGATGCTAGCTATACAAAAGTAGCAAAAAATTCAGATGTCCTGAAATGCGCTCCAACGTATCGGATTCTGTTAATACACACACGAACACATCAGCAAAGGTGTTTTTAAGTCCTAGATAGGTCTAATAAGGCAGATATGGCAGTTGGAGGATTACTTGACAAAAAGCTCCAACCCGACGATGCTAGCTATACAAAAGTAGCAAAAAATTCAGATGTCCTGAAATGCGCTCCAACGCATCGGATTCTGTTAATACACACACGAACACATCACCAAAGGTGTTTTTAAGTCCTAGATAGGTCTAATAGGGCAGATATGGCAGTTGGAGGATTACCTGACAAAACGCTCCAACACGACGATGCTAGCTATACAAAAGTAGCAAAAAATTCAGATGTCCTGAAATGCGCTCCAACGCATCGGATTCTGTTAATACACACACGAACACATCACCAAAGGTGTTTTTAAGTCCTAGATAGGTCTAATAGGGCAGATATGGCAGTTGGAGGATTACCTGACAAAACGCTCCAACACGACGATGCTAGCTATACAAAAGTAGCAAAAAATTCAGATGTCCTGAAATGCGCTCCAACGCATCGGATTCTGTTAATACACACACGAACACATCACCAAAGGTGTTTTTAAGTCCTAGATAGGTCTAATAGGGCAGATATGGCAGTTGGAGGATTACCTGACAAAACGCTCCAACACGACGATGCTAGCTATACAAAAGTAGCAAAAAATTCAGATGTCCTGAAATGCGCTCCAACGCATCGGATTCTGTTAATACACACACGAACACATCACCAAAGGTGTTTTTAAGTCCTAGATAGGTCTAATAGGGCAGATATGGCAGTTGGAGGATTACAAAACGCTCCAACACGACGATGCTAGCTAAACAAAAGTAGCAAAAAATTCAGATGTCCTGAAATGCGCTCCAACGCATCGGATTCTGTTAATACACACACGAACACATCAACAAAGGTGTTTTTAAGTCCTAGATAGGTCTAATAGGGCAGATATGGCAGTTGGAGGATTACCTGACAATTACCTGACAAAACGCTCCAACACGACGATGCTAGCTATACAAAAGTAGCAAAAAATTCAGATGTCCTGAAATGCGCTCCAACGCATCGGATTCTGTTAATACACACACGAACACATCACCAAAGGTGTTTTTAAGTCCTAGATAGGTCTAATAGGGCAAATATGGAAGTTGGAGGATTACCTGACAAAACGCTCCAACACGACGATGCTAGCTATACAAGAGTAGCCAAAAATTCAGATGTCCTGAAATGCGCTCCAACGCATCGGATTCTGTTAATACACACACGAACACATCACCAAAGGTGTTTTTAAGTCCTAGATAGGTCTAATAGGGCAGATATGGCAGTTGGAGGATTACCTGACAATTACCTGACAAAACGCTCCAACACGACGATGCTAGCTATACAAAAGTAGCCAAAAATTCAGATGTCCTGAAATGCGCTCCAACGCATCGGATTCTGTTAATACACACACGAACACATCACCAAAGGTGTTTTTAAGTCCTAGATAGGTCTAATAGGGCAGATATGGCAGTTGGAGGATTACCTGACAAAACGCTCCAACACGACGATGCTAGCTTAACAAAAGTAGCAAAAAATTCAGATGTCCTGAAATGCGCTCCAACGCATCGGATTCTGTTAATACACACACGAACACATCACCAAAGGCTCCAACACGACGATGCTAGCTTAACAAAAGTAGCAAAAAATTCAGATGTCCTGAAATGCGCTCCAACGCATCGGATTCTGTTAATACACACACGAACACATCACCAAAGGTGTTTTTAAGTCCTAGATAGGTCTAATAGGGCAGATATGGCAGTTGGAGGATTACCTGACAAAACGCTCCAACACGACGATGCTAGCTATACAAAAGTAGCAAAAAATTCAGATGTCCTCAAATGCGCTCCAACGCATCGGATTCTGTTAATACACACACGAACACATCACCAAAGGTGTTTTTAAGTCCCAGATAGGTCTAATAGGGCAGATACGGCAGTTGGCGGATTACCTGACAAAACGCTCCAACACGACGATGCTAGCTATACAAAAGTAGCAAAAAATTCAGATGTCCTGAAATGCGCTCCAACGCATCGGATTCTGTTAATACACACACGAACACATCACCAAAGGTGTTTTTAAGTCCTAGATAGGTCTAATAGGGCAGATATGGCAGTTGGAGGATTACTTGACAAAACGCTCCAACACGACGATGCTAGCTTAACAAAAGTAGCAAAAAATTCGGATGTCCTGAAATGCGCTCCAACGCATCGGATTCTGTTAATACACACACGAACACATCACCAAAGGTGTTTTTAAGTCCTAGATAGGTCTAATAGGGCAGATATGGCAGTTGGAGGATTACCTGTCAAAACGCTCCAACACGACGATGCAAGCTATACAAAAGTAGCAAAAAATTCAGATGTCCTGAAATGCGCTCCAACGCATCGGATTCTGTTAATACACACACTAACACATCACCAAAGGTGTTTTTAAGTCCTAGATGGGTCTAATAGGGCAGATATGGCAGTTGGAGGATTACCTGACAAAACGCTCCAACACGACGATGCTAGCTTAACAAAAGTAGCAAAAAATTCAGATGTCCTGAAATGCGCTCCAACGCATCGGATTCTGTTAATACACACACGAACACATCACAAAAGGTGTTTTTAAGTCCTAGATAGGTCTAATAGGGCAGATATGGCAGTTGGAGGATTACCTGACAAAACGCTCCAACACGACGATGCTAGCTATACAAAAGTAGCAAAAAATTCAGATGTCGTGAAATGCGCTCCAACGCATCGGATTCTGTTAATACACACACGAACACATCACCAAAGGTGTTTTTAAGTCCTAGATAGGTCTAATAGGGCAGATATGGCAGTTGGAGGATTACTTGACAAAACGCTCCAACACGACGATGCTAGCTATACAAAAGTAGCAAAAAATTCAGATGTACTGAAATGCGCTCCAACGCATCGGATTCTGTTAATACACACACGAACACATCACCAAAGGTGTTTTTAAGTCCTAGATAGGTCTAATAGGGCAGATATGGCAGTTGGAGGATTACCTGACAAAACGCTCCAACACGACGATGCTAGCTATACAAAAGTAGCAAAAAATTCAGATGTCCTGAAATGCGCTCCAACGCATCGGATTCTGTTAATACACACACGAACACATCACCAAAGGTGTTTTTAAGTCCTAGATAGGTCTAATAGGGCAGATATGGCAGTTGGAGGATTACCTGACAATTACCTGACAAAACGCTCCAACACGACGATGCTAGCTATACAAAAGTAGCAAAAAATTCAGATGTCCTGAAATGCGCTCCAACGCATCGGATTCTGTTAATACACACACGAACACATCACCAAAGGTGTTTTTAAGTCCTAGATAGGTCTAATAGGGCAGATATGGCAGTTGGAGGATTACAAAACGCTCCAACACGACGATGCTAGCTAAACAAAAGTAGCAAAAAATTCAGATGTCCTGAAATGCGCTCCAACGCATCGGATTCTGTTAATACACACACGAACACATCACCAAAGGTGTTTTTAAGTCCTAGATAGGTCTAATAGGGCAGATATGGCAGTTGGAGGATTACCTGACAAAACGCTCCAACACGACGATGCTAGCTATACAAAAGTAGCAAAAAATTCAGATGTCCTGAAATGCGCTCCAACGCATCGGATTCTGTTAATACACACACGAACACATCACCAAAGGTGTTTTTAAGTCCTAGATAGGTCTAATAGGGCAGATATGGCAGTTGGAGGATTACCTGACAATTACCTGACAAAACGCTCCAACACGACGATGCTAGCTATACAAAAGTAGCAAAAAATTCAGATGTCCTGAAATGCGCTCCAACGCATCGGATTCTGTTAATACACACACGAACACATCACCAAAGGTGTTTTTAAGTCCTAGATAGGTCTAATAGGGCAGATATGGCAGTTGGAGGATTACAAAACGCTCCAACACGACGATGCTAGCTAAACAAAAGTAGCAAAAAATTCAGATGTCCTGAAATGCGCTCCAACGCATCGGATTCTGTTAATACACACACGAACACATCAACAAAGGTGTTTTTAAGTCCTAGATAGGTCTAATAGGGCAGATATGGCAGTTGGAGGATTACCTGACAATTACCTGACAAAACGCTCCAACACGACGATGCTAGATATACAAAAGTAGCAAAAAATTCAGATGTCCTGAAATGCGCTCCAACGCATCGGATTCTGTTAATACACACACGAACACATCACCAAAGGTGTTTTTAAGTCCTAGATAGGTCTAATAGGGCAGATATGGCAGTTGGAGGATTACCTGACAAAACGCTCCAACACGACGATGCTAGCTAAACAAAAGTAGCAAAAAATTCAGATGTCCTGAAATGCGCTCCAACGCATCGGATTCTGTTAATACACACACGAACACATCAACAAAGGTGTTTTTAAGTCCTAGATAGGTCTAATAGGGCAGATATGGCAGTTGGAGGATTACCTGACAATTACCTGACAAAACGCTCCAACACGACGATGCTAGCTATACAAAAGTAGCAAAAAATTCAGATGTCCTGAAATGCGCTCCAACGCATCGGATTCTGTTAATACACACACGAACACATCACCAAAGGTGTTTTTAAGTCCTAGATAGGTCTAATAGGGCAAATATGGAAGTTGGAGGATTACCTGACAAAACGCTCCAACACGACGATGCTAGCTATACAAAAGTAGCAAAAAATTCAGATGTCCTGAAATGCGCTCCAACGCATCGGATTCTGTTAATACACACACGAACACATCACCAAAGGTGTTTTTAAGTCCTAGATAGGTCTAATAGGGCAGATATGGCAGTTGGAGGATTACCTGACAATTACCTGACAAAACGCTCCAACACGACGATGCTAGCTATACAAAAGTAGCAAAAAATTCAGATGTCCTGAAATGCGCTCCAACGCATCGGATTCTGTTAATACACACACGAACACATCACCAAAGGTGTTTTTAAGTCCTAGATAGGTCTAATAGGGCAGATATGGCAGTTGGAGGATTACAAAACGCTCCAACACGACGATGCTAGCTAAACAAGAGTAGCAAAAAATTCAGATGTCCTGAAATGCGCTCCAACGCATCGGATTCTGTTAATACACACACGAACACATCACCAAAGGTGTTTTTAAGTCCTAGATAGGTCTAATAGGGCAGATATGGCAGTTGGAGGATTACCTGACAAAACGCTCCAACACGACGATGGTAGCTATACAAAAGTAGCAAAAAATTCAGATGTCCTGAAATGCGCTCCAACGCATCGGATTCTGTTAATACACACACGAACACATCACCAAAGGTGTTTTTAAGTCCTAGATAGGTCTAATAGGGCAGATATGGCAGTTGGAGGATTACTTGACAAAACGCTCCAACACGACGATGCTAGCTATACAAAAGTAGCAAAAAATTCAGATGTCCTGAAATGCGCTCCAACGCATCGGATTCTGTTAATACACACACGAACACATCAACAAAGGTGTTTTTAAGTCCTAGATAGGTCTAATAGGGCAGATATGGCAGTTGGAGGATTACTTGACAAAACGCTCCAACACGACGATGCTAGATATACAAAAGTAGCAAAAAATTCAGATGTCCTGAAATGCGCTCCAACGCATCGGATTCTGTTAATACACACACGAACACATCACCAAAGGTGTTTTTAAGTCCTAGATAGGTCTAATAGGGCAAATATGGAAGTTGGAGGATTACCTGACAAAACGCTCCAACACGACGATGCTAGCTATACAAAAGTAGCAAAAAATTCAGATGTCCTGAAATGCGCTCCAACGCATCGGATTCTGTTAATACACACACGAACACATCACCAAAGGTGTTTTTAAGTCCTAGATAGGTCTAATAGGGCAGATATGGCAGTTGGAGGATTACCTGACAATTACCTGACAAAACGCTCCAACACGACGATGCTAGCTATACAAAAGTAGCAAAAAATTCAGATGTCCTGAAATGCGCTCCAACGCATCGGATTCTGTTAATACACACACGAACACATCACCAAAGGTGTTTTTAAGTCCTAGATAGGTCTAATAGGGCAGATATGGCAGTTGGAGGATTACCTGACAAAACGCTCCAACACGACGATGCTAGCTAAACAAAAGTAGCAAAAAATTCAGATGTCCTGAAATGCGCTCCAACGCATCGGATTCTGTTAATACACACACGAACACATCAACAAAGGTGTTTTTAAGTCCTAGATAGGTCTAATAGGGCAGATATGGCAGTTGGAGGATTACCTGACAATTACCTGACAAAACGCTCCAACACGACGATGCTAGCTATACAAAAGTAGCAAAAAATTCAGATGTCCTGAAATGCGCTCCAACGCATCGGATTCTGTTAATACACACACGAACACATCACCAAAGGTGTTTTTAAGTCCTAGATAGGTCTAATAGGGCAAATATGGAAGTTGGAGGATTACCTGACAAAACGCTCCAACACGACGATGCTAGCTATACAAAAGTAGCAAAAAATTCAGATGTCCTGAAATGCGCTCCAACGCATCGGATTCTGTTAATACACACACGAACACATCACCAAAGGTGTTTTTAAGTCCTAGATAGGTCTAATAGGGCAGATATGGCAGTTGGAGGATTACCTGACAATTACCTGACAAAACGCTCCAACACGACGATGCTAGCTATACAAAAGTAGCAAAAAATTCAGATGTCCTGAAATGCGCTCCAACGCATCGGATTCTGTTAATACACACACGAACACATCACCAAAGGTGTTTTTAAGTCCTAGATAGGTCTAATAGGGCAGATATGGCAGTTGGAGGATTACAAAACGCTCCAACACGACGATGCTAGCTAAACAAGAGTAGCAAAAAATTCAGATGTCCTGAAATGCGCTCCAACGCATCGGATTCTGTTAATACACACACGAACACATCACCAAAGGTGTTTTTAAGTCCTAGATAGGTCTAATAGGGCAGATATGGCAGTTGGAGGATTACCTGACAAAACGCTCCAACACGACGATGCTAGCTATACAAAAGTAGCAAAAAATTCAGATGTCCTGGAATGCGCTCCAACGCATCGGATTCTGTTAATACACACACGAACACATCACCAAAGGTGTTTTTAAGTCCTAGATAGGTCTAATAGGGCAGATATGGCAGTTGGAGGATTACCTGACAAAACGCTCCAACACGACGATGGTAGCTATACAAAAGTAGCAAAAAATTCAGATGTCCTGAAATGCGCTCCAACGCATCGGATTCTGTTAATACACACACGAACACATCACCAAAGGTGTTTTTAAGTCCTAGATAGGTCTAATAGGGCAGATATGGCAGTTGGAGGATTACTTGACAAAACGCTCCAACACGACGATGCTAGCTATACAAAAGTAGCAAAAAATTCAGATGTCCTGAAATGCGCTCCAACGCATTGGATTCTGTTAATACACACACGAACACATCACCTAAGGTGTTTTTAAGTCCTAGATAGGTCTAATAGGGCAGATATGGCAGTTGGAGGATTACCTGACAAAACGCTCCAACACGACGATGCTAGCTATACAAAAGTAGCAAAAAATTCAGATGTCCTGAAATGCGCTCCAACGCATCGGATTCTATTAATACACACACGAACACATCACCAAAGGTGTTTTTAAGTCCTAGATAGGTCTAATAGGGCAGATATGGTAGTTGGAGGATTACCTGACAAAACGCTCCAACACGACGATGCTAGCTTAACAAAAGTAGCAAAAAATTCAGATGTCCTGAAATGCGCTCCAACGCATCGGATTCTATTAATACACACACGAACACATCACCAAAGGTGTTTTTAAGTCCTTGATAGGTCTAATAGGGCAGATATGGCAGTTGGAGGATTACCTGACAATTACCTGACAAAACGCTCCAACACGACGATGCTAGCTATACAAAAGTAGCAAAAAATTCAGATGTCCTGGAATGCGCTCCAACGCATCGGATTCTGTTAATACACACACGAACACATCACCAAAGGTGTTTTTAAGTCCTAGATAGGTCTAATAGGGCAGATATGGCAGTTGGAGGATTACCTGACAAAACGCTCCAACACGACGATGCTAGCTTAACAAAAGTAGCAAAAAATTCAGATGTCCTGAAATGCGCTCCAACGCATCGGATTCTGTTAATACACACACGAACACATCACCAAAGGCTCCAACACGACGATGCTAGCTTAACAAAAGTAGCAAAAAATTCAGATGTCCTGAAATGCGCTCCAACGCATCGGATTCTGTTAATACACACACGAACACATCACCAAAGGTGTTT
This sequence comes from Eristalis intricaria, assembly GCA_964034865.1. NCBI lineage: Eukaryota > Metazoa > Arthropoda > Insecta > Diptera > Syrphidae > Eristalis > Eristalis intricaria. The sequence continues at coordinate 121,103 of CAXITZ010000049.1, forward strand.
TTAAGTCCTAGATAGGTCTAATAGGGCAGATATGGCAGTTGGAGGATTACCTGACAAAACGCTCCAACACGACGATGCTAGCTATACAAAAGTAGCAAAAAATTCAGATGTCCTCAAATGCGCTCCAACGCATCGGATTCTGTTAATACACACACGAACACATCACCAAAGGTGTTTTTAAGTCCTAGATAGGTCTAATAGGGCAGATATGGCAGTTGGAGGATTACCTGACAAAACGCTCCAACACGACGATGCAAGCTATACAAAAGTAGCAAAAAATTCAGATGTCCTGAAATGCGCTCCAACGCATCGGATTCTGTTAATACACACACTAACACATCACCAAAGGTGTTTTTAAGTCCTAGATGGGTCTAATAGGGCAGATATGGCAGTTGGAGGATTACCTGACAATTACCTGACAAAACGCTCCAACACGACGATGCTAGCTATACAAAAGTAGCAAAAAATTCAGATGTCCTGAAATGCGCTCCAACGCATCGGATTCTGTTAATACACACACGAACACATCACAAAAGGTGTTTTTAAGTCCTAGATAGGTCTTATAGGGCAGATATGGCAGTTGGAGGATTACCTGACAAAACGCTCAGACACGACGATGCTAGCTATACAAAAGTAGCAAAAAATTCAGATATCCTGAAATGCGCTCCAACGCAACGGATTCTGTTAGTACACACACGAACACATCACCAAAGGTGTTTTTAAGTCCTAGATAGGTCTAATAGGGCAGATATGGCAGTTGGAGGATTACCTGACAAAACGCTCCAACACGACGATGCTAGCTATACAAAAGTAGCAAAAAATTCAGATGTCCTGAAATGCGCTCCAACGCATCGGATTCTGTTAATACACACACGAAAACATCACCAAAGGTGTTTTTAAGTCCTAGATAGGTCTAATAGGGCAGATATGGCAGTTGGAGGATTACCTGACAAAACGCTCCAACACGACGATGCTAGCTTAACAAAAGTAGCAAAAAATTCAGATGTCCTCAAATGCGCTCCAACGCATCGGATTCTGTTAATACACACACGAACACATCACCAAAGGTGTTTTTAAGTCCTAGATAGGTCTAATAGGGCAGATATGGCAGTTGGAGGATTACCTGACAAAACGCTCCAACACGACGATGCTAGCTATACAAAAGTAGCAAAAAATTCAGATGTTCTGAAATGCGCTCCAACGCATCGGATTCTGTTAATACACACACGAACACATCACCAAAGGTGTTTTTAAGTCCTAGATAGGTCTAATAGGGCAGATATGGCAGTTGGAGGATTACCTGACAAAACGCTCCAACACGACGATGCTAGCTATACAAAAGTAGCAAAAAATTCAGATGTCCTGAAATGCGTTCCAACGCATCGGATTCTGTTAATACACACACGAACACATCACCAAAGGTGTTTTTAAGTCCTAGATAGGTCTAATAGGGCAGATATGGCAGTTGGAGGATTACCTGACAAAACGCTCCAACACGACGATGCTAGCTATACAAAAGTAGCAAAAAATTCAGATGTCCTGAAATGCGCTCCAACGCATCGGATTCTGTTAATACACACACGAACACATCACCAAAGGTGTTTTTAAGTCCTAGATAGGTCTAATAGGGCAGATACGGCAGTTGGAGGATTACCTGACAAAACGCTCCAACACGACGATGCTAGCTTAACAAAAGTAGCAAAAAATTCAGATGTCCTGAAATGCGCTCCAACGCATCGGATTCTGTTAATATACACACGAACACATCACCAAAGGTGTTTTTAAGTCCTAGATAGGTCTAATAGGGCAGATATGGCAGTTGGAGGATTACCTGACAAAACGCTCCAACACGACGATGCTAGCTATACAAAAGTAGCAAAAAATTCAGATGTCCTGAAATGCGCTCCAACGCATCGGATTCTGTTAATACACACACGAACACATCACCAAAGGTGTTTTTAAGTCCTAGATAGGTCTAATAGGGCAGATATGGCAGTTGGAGGATTACCTGACAAAACGCTCCAACACGACGATGCTAGCTATACAAAAGTAGCAAAAAATTCAGATGTCCTGAAATGCGCTCCAACGCATCGGATTCTGTTAATACACACACGAACACATCACCAAAGGTGTTTTTAAGTCCTAGATAGGTCTAATAGGGCAGATATGGCAGTTGGAGGATTACCTCACAATAACCTGACAAAACGCTCCAACACGACGATGCTAGCTATACAAAAGTAGCAACAAATTCAGATGTCCTGAAATGCGCTCCAACGCATCGGATTCTGTTAATACACACACGAACACATCACCAAAGGTGTTTTTAAGTCCTAGATAGGTCTAATAGGGCAGATACGGCAGTTGGAGGATTACCTGACAAGACGCTCCAACACGACGATGCTAGCTATACAAAAGTAGCAAAAAATTCAGATGTCCTGAAATGCGCTCCAACGCATCAGATTCTGTTAATACACACACGAACACATCACCAAAGGTGTTTTTAAGTCCTAGATAGGTCTAATAGGGCAGATATGGCAGTTGGAGGATTACCTGACAATTACCTGACAAAACGCTCCAACACGACGATGCTAGCTATACAAAAGTAGCAATAAATTCAGATGTCCTGAAATGCGCTCCAACGCATCGTATTCTGTTAATACACACACGAACACATCACTAAAGGTGTTTTTAAGTCCTAGATAGGTCTAATAGGGCAGATATGGCAGTTGGAGGATTACTTGACAAAACGCTCCAACACGACGATGCTAGCTATGCAAAAGTAGCAAAAAATTCAGATGTCCTGAAATGCGCTCCAACGCATCGGATTCTGTTAACGCACACACGAACACATCACCAAAGGTGTTTTTAAGTCCTAGATAGGTCTAATAGGGCAGATATGGCAGTTGGAGGATTACCTGACAAAACGCTCCAACACGACGATGGCAGTTGGAGGATTACCTGACAAAGTAGCAAAAAATTCAGATGTCCTGAAATGCGCTCCAACGCATCGGATTCTGTTAATACACACACGAACACATCACCAAAGGTGTTTTTAAGTCCTAGATAGGTCTAATAGGGCAGATATGGCAGTTGGAGGATTACCTGACAATTACCTGACAAAACGCTCCAACACGACGATGCTAGCTATACAAAAGTAGCAAAAAATTCAGATGTCCTGAAATGCGCTCCAACGCATCGGATTCTGTTAATACACACACGAACACATCACCAAAGGTGTTTTTAAGTCCTAGATAGGTCTAATAGGGCAGATACGGCAGTTGGAGGATTACCTGACAAAACGCTCCAACACGACGATGCTAGCATAACAAAAGTAGCAAAAAATTCAGATGTCCTGAAATGCGCTCCAACGCATCGGATTCTGTTAATATACACACGAACACATCACCAAAGGTGTTTTTAAGTCCTAGATAGGTCTAATAGGGCAGATATGGCAGTTGGAGGATTACCTGACAAAACGCTCCAACACGACGATGCTAGCTATACAAAAGTAGCAAAAAATTCAGATGTCCTGAAATGCGCTCCAACGCATCGGATTCTGTTAATACACACACGAACACATCACCAAAGGTGTTTTTAAGTCCTAGATAGCTCTCATAAGGCAGATATGGCAGTTGGAGGATTACCTGACAAAACGCTCCAACACGACGATGCTAGCTATACAAAAGTAGCAACAAATTCAGATGTCCTGAAATGCGCTCCAACGCATCGGATTCTGTTAATATACACACGAACACATCACCAAAGGTGTTTTTAAGTCCTAGATAGGTCTAATAGGGCAGATATGGCAGTTGGAGGATTACCTGACAAAACGCTCCAACACGACGATGCTAGCTATACAAAAGTAGCAAAAAATTCAGATGTCCTGAAATGCGCTCCAACGCATCGGATTCTGTTAATACACACACGAACACATCACCAAAGGTGTTTTTAAGTCCTAGATAGCTCTCATAAGGCAGATATGGCAGTTGGAGGATTACCTGACAAAACGCTCCAACACGACGATGCTAGCTATACAAAAGTAGCAACAAATTCAGATGTCCTGAAATGCGCTCCAACGCATCGGATTCTGTTAATACACACACGAACACATCACCAAAGGTGTTTTTAAGTCCTAGATAGGTCTAATAGGGTAGATATGGCAGTTGGAGGATTACCTGACAATTACCTGACAAAACGCTCCAACACGACGATGCTAGCTATACAAAAGTAGCAATAAATTCAGATGTCCTGAAATGCGCTCCAACGCATCGTATTCTGTTAATACACACACGAACACATCACCAAAGGTGTTTTTAAGTCCTAGATAGGTCTAATAGGGCAGATATGGCAGTTGGAGGATTACTTGACAAAACGCTCCAACACGACGATGCTAGCTATGCAAAAGTAGCAAAAAATTCAGATGTCCTGAAATGCGCTCCAACGCATCGGATTCTGTTAACACACACACGAACACATCACCAAAGGTGTTTTTAAGTCCTAGATAGGTCTAATAGGGCAGATATGGCAGTTGGAGGATTACCTGACAAAACGCTCCAACACGACGATGCTAGCTATACAAAAGTAGCAAAAAATTCAGATGTCCTGAAATGCGCTCCAACGCATCGGATTCTGTTAATACACACACGAACACATCACCAAAGGTGTTTTGAAGTCCTAGATAGGTCTAATAGGGCAGATATGGCAGTTGGAGGATTACCTGACAATTACCTGACAAAACGCTCCAACACGACGATGCTAGCTATACAAAAGTAGCAAAAAATTCAGATGTCCTGAAATGCGCTCCAACGCATCGGATTCTGTTAATACACACACGAACACATCACCAAAGGTGTTTTTAAGTCCTAGATAGGTCTAATAGGGCAGATATGGCAGTTGGAGGATTACCTGACAAAACGCTCCAACACGACGATGCTAGCTATACAAAAGTAGCAAAAAATTCAGATGTCCTGAAATGCGCTCCAACGCATCGGATTCTGTTAATACACACACGAACACATCACCAAAGGTGTTTTTAAGTCCTAGATAGGTCTAATAGGGCAGATATGGCAGTTGGAGGATTACCTGACAATTACCTGACAAAACGCTCCAACACGACGATGCTAGCTATACAAAAGTAGCAAAAAATTCAGATGTCCTGAAATGCGCTCCAACGCATCGGATTCTGTTAATACACACACGAACACATCACCAAAGGTGTTTTTAAGTCCTAGATAGGTCTTATAGGGCAGATATGGCAGTTGGAGGATTACCTGACAAAACGCTCCAACACGACGATGCTAGCTATACAAAAGTAGCAAAAAATTCAGATGTCCTGAAATGCGCTCCAACGCATCGGATTCTGTTAATACACACACGAACACATCACCAAAGGTGTTTTTAAGTCCTAGATAGGTCTAATAGGGCAGATATGGCAGTTGGAGGATTACCTGACAATTACCTGACAAAACGCTCCAACACGACGATGCTAGCTATACAAAAGTAGCAAAAAATTCAGATGTCCTGAAATGCGCTCCAACGCATCGGATTCTGTTAATACACACACGAACACATCACCAAAGGTGTTTTTAAGTCCTAGATAGGTCTAATAGGGCAGATATGGCAGTTGGAGGATTACCTGACAAAACGCTCCAACACGACGATGCTAGCTATACAAAAGTAGCAAAAAATTCAGATGTCCTGAAATGCGCTCCAACGCATCGGATTCTGTAAATACACACACGAACACATCACCAAAGGTGTTTTTAAGTCCTAGATAGGTCTAATAGGGCAGATATGGCAGTTGGAGGATTACCTGACAAAACGCTCCAACACGACGATGCTAGCTATACAAAAGTAGCAAAAAATTCAGATGTCCTGAAATGCGCTCCAACGCATCGGATTCTGTTAATACACACACGAACACATCACCAAAGGTGTTTTTAAGTCCTAGATAGGTCTAATAGGGCAGATATGGCAGTTGGAGGATTACCTGACAAAAACGCTCCAACACGACGATGCTAGCTATACAAAGTAGCAAAAAATTCAGATGTCCTGAAATGCGCTCCAGCGCATCGGATTCTGTTAATACACACACGAACACATCACCAAAGGTGTTTTTAAGTCCTAGATAGGCCTAATAGGGCAGATATGGCAGTTGGAGGATTACCTGACAAAACGCTCCAACACGACGATGCTAGCTATACAAAAGTAGCAAAAAATTCAGATGTCCTGAAATGCGCTCCAACGCATCGGATTCTGTTAATACACACACGAACACATCACCAAAGGTGTTTTTAAGTCCTAGATAGGTCTAATAGGGCAGATATGGCAGTTGGAGGATTACCTGACAAAACGCTCCAACACGACGATGCTAGCTATACAAAAGTAGCAAAAAATCAGATGTCCTGAAATGCGCTCCAACGCATCGGATTCTGTTAATACACACACGAACACATCACCAAAGGTGTTTTTAAGTCCTAGATAGGTCTAATAGGGCAGATATGGCAGTTGGAGGATTACCTGACAAAACGCTCCAACACAACGATGCTAGCTATACAAAAGTAGCAAAAAATTCAGATTTCCTGAAATGCGCTCCAACGCATCGGATTCTGTTAATACACACACGAACACATCACCAAAGGTGTTTTTAAGTCCTAGATAGGTCTAATAGGGCAGATATGGCAGTTGGAGGATTACCTGACAAAACGCTCCAACACGACGATGCTAGCTATACAAAAGTAGCAAAAAATTCAGATGTCCTGAAATGCGCTCCAACGCATCGGATTCTGTTAATACACACACGAACACATCACCAAAGGTGTTTTTAAGTCCTAGATAGGTCTAATAGGGCAGATATGGCAGTTGGAGGATTACCTGACAAAACGCTCCAACACGACGATGCTAGCATTACAAAAGTAGCAAAAAATTCAGATGTCCTGAAATGCGCTCCAACGCATCGGATTCTGTTAATACACACACGAACACATCACCAAAGGTGTTTTTAAGTCCTAGATAGGTCTAATAGGGCAGATATGGCAGTTGGAGGATTACCTGACAAAACGCTCCAACACGACGATGCTAGCTATACAAAAGTAGCAAAAAATTCAGATGTCCTGAAATGCGCTCCAACGCATCGGATTCTGTTAATACACACACGAACACATCACCAAAGGTGTTTTTAAGTCCTAGATAGGTCTAATAGGGCAGATATGGCAGTTGGAGGATTACCTGACAAAACGCTCCAACACGACGATGCTAGCTATACAAAAGTAGCAAAAAATTCAGATGTCCTGAAATGCGCTCCAACACATCGGATTCTGTTAATACACACACGAACACATCACCAAAGGTGTTTTTAAGTCCTAGATAGGTCTAATAGGGCAGATATGGCAGTTGGAGGATTACCTGACAAAACGCTCCAACACGACGATGCTAGCTATACAAAAGTAGCAAAAAATTCAGATGTCCTGAAATGCGCTCCAACGCATCGGATTCTGTTAATACACACACGAACACATCACCAAAGGTGTTTTTAAGTCCTAGATAGGTCTAATAGGGCAGATATGGCAGTTGGAGGATACCTGACATTACTGACAAAACGCTCCACCACGACGATGCTAGCTATACAAAAGTAGCAAAAAATTCAGATGTCCTGAAATGCGCTCCAACGCATCGGATTCTGTTAATACACACACGAACACATCACCAAAGGTGTTTTTAAGTCCTAGATAGGTCTAATAGGCAGATATGGCAGTTGGAGGATTACCTGACAAAACGCTCCAACACGACGATGCTAGCTATACAAAAGTAGCAAAAAATTCAGATGTCCTGAATGCGCTCCAACGCATCGGATTCTGTTAATACACACACGAACACATCACCAAAGGTGTTTTTAAGTCCTAGATAGGTCTAATAGGGCAGATATGGCAGTTGGAGGATTACCTGACAAAACGCTCCAACACGACGATGCTAGCTATACAAAAGTAGCAAAAAATTCAGATGTCCTGAAATGCGCTCCAACGCATCGGATTCTGTTAATACACACACGAACACATCACCAAAGGTGTTTTTAAGTCTTAGATAGGTCTAATAGGGCAGATATGGCAGTTGGAGGATATTAGCTATACAAAAGTAGCAAAAAATTCAGATGTCCTGAAATGCGCTCCAACGCATCGGATTCTGTTAATACACACACGAACACATCACCAAAGGTGTTTTTAAGTCCTAGATAAGTCTAATAGGGCAGATATGGCAGTTGGAGGATTACCTGACAAAACGCTCCAACACGACGATGCTAGCTTAACAAAAGTAGCAAAAAATACAGATGTCCTGAAATGCGCTCCAACGCATCGGATTCTGTTAATACACACACGAACACATCACCAAAGGTGTTTTTAAGTCCTAGATAGGTCTAATAGGGCAGATATGGCAGTTGGAGGATTACCTGACAAAACGCTCCAACACGACGATGCTAGCTATACAAAAGTAGCAAAAAATTCAGATGTCCTGAAATGCGCTCCAACGCTTCGGATTCTGTTAATACACACACGAACACATCACCAAAGGTGTTTTTAAGTCCTAGATAGGTCTAATAGGGCAGATACGGCAGTTGGAGGATTACCTGACAAAACGCTCCAACACGACGATGCTAGCTATACAAAAGTAGCAAAAAATTCAGATGTCCTGAAATGCGCTCCAACGCATCGGATTCTGTTAATACACACACGAACACATCACCAAAGGTGTTTTTAAGTCCTAGATAGGTCTAATAGGGCAGATATGGCAGTTGGAGGATTACCTGACAAAACGCTCCAACACGACGATGCTAGCTATACAAAAGTAGCAAAAAATTCAGATGTCCTGAAATGCGCTCCAACGCATCGGATTCTGTTAATACACACACGAACACATCACCAAAGGTGTTTTTAAGTCCTAGATAGGTCTAATAGGGCAGATACGGCAGTTGGAGGATTACCTGACAAAACGCTCCAACACGACGATGCTAGCTTAACAAAAGTAGCAAAAAATTCAGATGTCCTCAAATGCGCTCCAACGCATCGGATTCTGTTAATACACACACGAACACATCACCAAAGGTGTTTTTAAGTCCTAGATAGGTCTAATAGGGCAGATACGGCAGTTGGAGGATTACCTGACAAAACGCTCCAACACGACGATGCTAGCTTAACAAAAGTAGCAAAAAATTCAGATGTCCTGAAATGCGCTCCAACGCATCGGATTCTGTTAATACACACACGAACACATCACCAAAGGTGTTTTTAAGTCCTAGATAGGTCTAATAGGGCAGATATGGCAGTTGGAGGATATTAGCTATACAAAAGTAGCAAAAAATTCAGATGTCCTGAAATGCGCTCCAACGCATCGGATTCTGTTAATACACACACGAACACATCACCAAAGGTGTTTTTAAGTCCTAGATAGGTCTAATAGGGCAGATATGGCAGTTGGAGGATTACCTGACAAAACGCTCCAACACGACGATGCTAGCTTAACAAAAGTAGCAAAAAATTCAGATGTCCTGAAATGCGCTCCAACGCATCGGATTCTGTTAATACACACACGAACACATCACCAAAGGTGTTTTTAAGTCCTAGATAGGTCTAATAGGGCAGATATGGCAGTTGGAGGATTACCTGACAAAACGCTCCAACACGACGATGCTAGCTATACAAAAGTAGCAAAAAATTCAGATGTCCTGAAATGCGCTCCAACGCATCGGATTCTGTTAATACACACACGAACACATCACCAAAGGTGTTTTTAAGTCCTAGATAGGTCTAATAGGGCAGATACGGCAGTTGGCGGATTACCTGACAAAACGCTCCAACACGACGATGCTAGCTATACAAAAGTAGCAAAAAATTCAGATGTCCTGAAATGCGCTCCAACGCATCGGATTCTGTTAATACACACACGAACACATCACCAAAGGTGTTTTTAAGTCCTAGATAGGTCTAATAGGGCAGATATGGCAGTTGGAGGATTACCTGACAATTACCTGACAAAACGCTCCAACACGACGATGCTAGCTATACAAAAGTAGCAAAAAATTCAGATGTCCTCAAATGCGCTCCAACGCATCGGATTCTGTTAATACACACACGAACACATCACCAAAGGTGTTTTTAAGTCCTAGATAGGTCTAATAGGGCAGATATGGCAGTTGGAGGATTACTTGACAAAACGCTCCAACACGACGATGCTAGCTATGCGAAAGTAGCAAAAAATTCAGATGTCCTGAAATGCGCTCCAACGCATCGGATTCTGTTAATACACACACGAACACATCACCAAAGGTGTTTTTAAGTCCTAGATAGGTCTAATAGGGCAGATATGGCAGTTGGAGGATTACCTGACAAAACGCTCCAACACGACGATGCTAGCTATACAAAAGTAGCAACAAATTCAGATGTCCTGAAATGCGCTCCAACGCATCGGATTCTGTTAATACACACACGAACACATCACCAAAGGTGTTCTTAAGTCCTAGATAGGTCTAATAGGGCAGATATGGCAGTTGGAGGATTACCTGACAAAACGCTCCAACACGACGATGCTAGCTATACAAAAGTAGCAAAAAATTCAGATGTCCTGAAATGCGCTCCAACGCATCGGATTCTGTTAATACACACACGAACACATCACCAAAGGTGTTTTTAAGTCCTAGATAGGTCTAATAAGGCAGATATGGCAGTTGGAGGATTACCTGACAAAACGCTCCAACACGACGATGCTAGCTATACAAAAGTAGCAAAAAGTTCAGATGTCCTGAAATGCGCTCCAACGCATCGGATTCTGTTAATACACACACGAACACATCACCAAAAGTGTTTTTAAGTCCTAGATAGGTCTAATAGGGCAGATATGGCAGTTGGAGGATTACCTGACAAAACGCTCCAACACGACGATGCTAGCTATACAAAAGTAGCAAAAAATTCAGATGTCCTGAAATGCGCTCCAACGCATCGGATTCTGTTAATACACACACGAACACATCACCAAAGGTGTTTTTAAGTCCTAGATAGGTCTAATAGGGCAGATATGGCAGTTGGAGGATTACTTGACAAAACGCTCCAACACGACGATGCTAGCTATACAAAAGTAGCAAAAAATTCAGATGTCCTGAAATGCGCTCCAACGCATCGGATTCTGTTAATACACACACGAACACATCACCAAAGGTGTTTTTAAGTCCTAGATAGGTCTAATAGGGCAGATATGGCAGTTGGAGGATTACCTGACAAAACGCTCCAACACGACGATGCTAGCTATACAAAAGTAGCAAAAAATTCAGATGTCCTGAAATGCGCTCCAACGCATCGGATTCTGTTAATACACGCACGAACACATCACCAAAGGTGTTTTTAAGTCCTAGATAGGTCTAATAGGGCAGATATGGCAGTTGGAGGATTACCTGACAAAACGCTCCAACACGACGATGCTAGCTATACAAAAGTAGCAAAAAATTCAGATGTCCTGAAATGCGCTCGAACGCATCGGATTCTGTTAATACACACACGAACACATCACCAAAGGTGTTTTTAAGTCCTAGATAGGTCTAATAGGGCAGATATGGCAGTTGGAGGATTACTTGACAAAACGCTCCAACACGACGATGCTAGCTATACAAAAGTAGCAAAAAATTCAGATGTCCTGAAATGCGCTCCAACGCATCGGATTCTGTTAATACACACACGAACACATCACCAAAGGTGTTTTCAAGTCCTAGATAGGTCTAATAGGGCAGAAATGGCAGTTGGAGGATTACCTGACAATTACCTGACAAAACGCTCCAACACGACGATGCTAGCTATACAAAAGTAGCAAAAAATTCAGATGTCCTGAAATGCGCTCCAACGCATCGGATTCTGTTAATACACACACGAACACATCACCAAAGGTGTTTTTAAGTCCTAGATAGGTCTAATAGGGCAGATATGGCAGTTGGAGGATTACCTGACAATTACCTGACAAAACGCTCCAACACGACGATGCTAGCTATACAAAAGTAGCCAAAAATTCAGATGTCCTGAAATGCGCTCCAACGCATCGGATTCTGTTAATACACACACGAACACATCACCAAAGGTGTTTTTAAGTCCTAGATAGGTCTAATAGGGCAGATATGGCAGTTGGAGGATTACCTGACAAAACGCTCCAACACGACGATGCTAGCTATACAAAAGTAGCAAAAAAATCAGATGTCCTGAAATGCGCTCCAACGCATCGGATTCTGTTAATACACACACGAACACATCACCAAAGGTGTTTTTAAGTCCTAGATAGGTCTAATGGGGCAGATATGGCAGTTGGAGGATTACCTGATAAAACGCTCCAACACGACGATGCTAGCTATACAAAAGTAGCAAAAAATTCAGATGTCCTGAAATGCGCTCCAACGCATCGGATTCTGTTAATACACACACGAACACATCACCAAAGGTGTTTTTAAGTCCTAGATAGGTCTAATAGGGCAGAAATGGCAGTTGGAGGATTACCTGACAATTACCTGACAAAACGCTCCAACACGACGATGCTAGCTATACAAAAGTAGCAAAAAATTCAGATGTCCTCAAATGCGCTCCAACGCATCGGATTCTGTTAATACACACACGAACACATCACCAAAGGTGTTTTTAAGTCCTAGATAGGTCTAATAGGGCAGATATGGCAGTTGGAGGATTACCTGACAATTACCTGACAAAACGCTCCAACACGACGATGCTAGATATACAAAAGTAGCAAAAAATTCAGATGTCCTGAAATGCACTCCAACGCATCGGATTCTGTTAATACACACACGAACACATCACCAAAGGTGTTTTTAAGTCCTAGATAGGTCTAATAGGGCAGATATGGCAGTTGGAGGATTACCTGACAAAACGCTCCAACACGACGATGCTAGCTATACAAAAGTAGCAAAAAATTCAGATGTCCTGAAATGCGCTCCAACGCATCGGATTCTGTTAATACACACACGAACACATCACCAAAGGTGTTTTTAAGTCCTAGATAGGTCTAATAGGGCAGATATGGCAGTTGGAGGATTACAAAACGCTCCAACACGACGATGCTAGCTAAACAAAAGTAGCAAAAAATTCAGATGTCCTGAAATGCGCTCCAACGCATCGGATTCTGTTAATACACACACGAACACATCACCAAAGGTGTTTTTAAGTCCTAGATAGGTCTAATAGGGCAGATATGGCAGTTGGAGGATTACCTGACAATTACCTGACAAAACGCTCCAACACGACGATGCTAGCTATACAAAAGTAGCAAAAAATTCAGATGTCCTGAAATGCGCTCCAACGCATCGGATTCTGTTAATACACACACGAACACATCACCAAAGGTGTTTTTAAGTCCTAGATAGGTCTAATAGGGCAGATATGGCAGTTGGAGGATTACCTGACAATTACCTGACAAAACGCTCCAACACGACGATGCTAGCTATACAAAAGTAGCCAAAAATTCAGATGTCCTGAAATGCGCTCCAACGCATCGGATTCTGTTAATACACACACGAACACATCACCAAAGGTGTTTTTCAGTCCTAGATAGGTCTAATAGGGCAGATATGGCAGTTGGAGGATTACCTGACAAAACGCTCCAACACGACGATGCTAGCTATACAAAAGTAGCAAAAAATTCAGATGTCCTGAAATGCGCTCCAACGCATCGGATTCTGTTAATACACACACGAACACATCACCAAAGGTGTTTTTAAGTCCTAGATAGGTCTAATAGGGCAGATATGGCAGTTGGAGGATTACCTGACAATTACCTGACAAAACGCTTCAACACGACGATGCTAGCTATACAAAAGTAGCAAAAAATTCAGATGTCCTGAAATGCGCTCCAACGCATCGGATTCTGTTAATACACACACGAACACATAACCAAAGGTGTTTTTAAGTCCTAGATAGGTCTAATAGGGCAGATATGGCAGTTGGAGGATTACCTGACAATTACCTGACAAAACGCTCCAACACGACGATGCTAGCTATACAAAAGTAGCAAAAAATTCAGATGTCCTGAAATGCGCTCCAACGCATCGGATTCTGTTAATACACACACGAACACATCACCAAAGGTGTTTTTAAGTCCTAGATAGGTCTAATAGGGCAGATATGGCAGTTGGAGGATTACCTGACAATTACCTGACAAAACGCTCCAACACGACGATGCTAGCTATACAAAAGTAGCCAAAAATTCAGATGTCCTGAAATGCGCTCCAACGCATCGGATTCTGTTAATACACACACGAACACATCACCAAAGGTGTTTTTAAGTCCTAGATAGGTCTAATAGGGCAGATATGGCAGTTGGAGGATTACCTGACAATTACCTGACAAAACGCTCCAACACGACGATGCTAGCTATACAAAAGTAGCAAAAAATTCAGATGTTCTGAAATGCGCTCCAACGCATCGGATTCTGTTAATACACACACGAACACATCACCAAAGGTGTTTTTAAGTCCTAGATAGGTCTAATAGGGGAGACATGGCAGTTGGAGGATTACCTGACAAAACGCTCCAACACGACGATGCTAGCTATACAAAAGTAGCAAAAAATTCAGATGTCCTGAAATGCGCTCCAACGCATCGGATTCTGTTAATACACACACGAACACATCACCAAAGGTGTTTTTAAGTCCTAGATAGGTCTAATAGGGCAGATATGGCAGTTGGAGGATTACCTGACAAAACGCTCCAACACGACGATGCTAGCTATACAAAAGTAGCAAAAAAACAAAAAATACACACACGAACACATCACCAAATGTGTTTTTAAGTCCTAGATAGGTCTAATAGGGCAGATATGGCAGTTGGAGGATTACCTGACAAAACGCTCCAACACGACGATGCTAGCTATACAAAAGTAGCAAAAAAACAAAAAATACACACACGAACACATCACCAAAGGTGTTTTTAAGTCCTAGATAGGTCTAATAGGGCAGATATGGCAGTTGGAGGATTACCTGACAAAACGCTCCAACACGACGATGCTAGCTATACAAAAGTAGCAAAAAATTCAGATGTCCTGAAATGCGCTCCAACGCATCGGATTCTGTTAATACACACACGAACACATCACCAAAGGTGTTTTTAAGTCCTAGATAGGTCTAATAGGGCAGAAATGGCAGTTGGAGGATTACCTGACAATTACCTGACAAAACGCTCCAACACGACGATGCTAGCTATACAAAAGTAGCAAACAATTCAGATGTCCTGAAATGCGCTCCAACGCATCGGATTCTGTTAATACACACACGAACACATCACCAAAGGTGTTTTTAAGTCCTAGATAGGTCTAATAGGGCAGATATGGCAGTTGGAGGATTACCTGACAAAACGCTCCAACACGACGATGCTAGCTATACAAAAGTAGCAAAAAATTCAGATGTCCTGAAATGCGCTCCAACGCATCGGATTCTGTTAATACACACACGAACACATCACCAAAGGTGTTTTCAAGTCCTAGATAGGTCTAATAGGGCAGATATGGCAGTTGGAGGATTACCTGACAAAACGCTCCAACACGACGATGCTAGCTATACAAAAGTAGCAAAAAATTCAGATGTCCTCAAATGCGCTCCAACGCATCGGATTCTGTTAATACACACACGAACACATCACCAAAGGTGTTTTTAAGTCCTAGATAGGTCTAATAGGGCAGATATGGCAGTTGGAGGATTACCTGACAAAACGCTCCAACACGACGATGCTAGCTATACAAAAGTAGCAAAAAATTCAGATGTCCTGAAATGCGCTCCAACGCATCGAATTCTGTTAACACACACACGAACACATCACCAAAGGTTTTTTTAAGTTCTAGATAGGTCTAATAGGGCAGATATGGCAGTTGGAGGATTACCTGACAAAACGCTCCAACACGATGATGTAGCAAAAAAACAAAAGTAGCAAAAAATTCAGATGTCCTGAAATGCGCTCCAACGCATCGGATTCTGTTAATACACACACGAACACATCACCAAAGGTGTTTTGAAGTCCTAGATAGGTCTAATAGGGCAGATATGGCAGTTGGAGGATTACCTGACAATTACCTGACAAAACGCTCCAACACGACGATGCTAGCTATACAAAAGTAGCAAAAAATTCAGATGTCCTGAAATGCGCTCCAACGCATCGGATTCTGTTAATACACACACGAACACATCACCAAAGGTGTTTTTAAGTCCTAGATAGGTCTAATAGGGCAGATATGGCAGTTGGAGGATTACCTGACAATTACCTGACAAAAGGCTCCAACACGACGATGCTAGCTATACAAAAGTAGCCAAAAATTCAGATGTCCTGAAATGCGCTCCAACGCATCGGATTCTGTTAATACACACACGAACACATCACCAAAGGTGCTTTTAAGTCCTAGATAGGTCTAATAGGGCAGATATGGCAGTTGGAGGATTACCTGACAATTACCTGACAAAACGCTCCAACACGACGATGCTAGCTATACAAAAGTAGCAAAAAATTCAGATGTCCTGAAATGCGCTCCAACGCATCGAATTCTGTTAATACACACACGAACACATCACCAAAGGTGTTTTTAAGTCCTAGATAGGTCTAATAGGGCAGATATGGCAGTTGGAGGATTACCTGACAAAACGCTCCAACACGACGAAGCTAGCTATACAAAAGTAGCAAAAAAATCAGATGTCCTGAAATGCGCTCCAACGCATCGGATTCTGTTAATACACACACGAACACATCACCAAAGGTGTTTTTAAGTCCTAGATAGGTCTAATAGGGCAGATATGGCAGTTGGAGGATTACCTGACAAAACGCTCCAACACGACGATGCTAGCTATACAAAAGTAGCAAAAAATTCAGATGTCCTGCAATGCGCTCCAACGCATCGGATTCTGTTAATACACACACGAACACATCACCAAAGGTGTTTTTAAGTCCTAGATAGGTCTAATAGGGCAGATATGGCAGTTGGAGGATTACCTGACAAAACGCTCCAACACGACGATGCTAGCTATACAAAAGTAGCAAAAAATTCAGATGTCCTGAAATGCGCTCCAACGCATCGGATTCTGTTAATACACACACGAACACATCACCAAAGGTGTTTTTAAGTCCTAGATAGGTCTAATAGGGCAGATATGGCAGTTGGAGGATTACCTGACAATTACCTGACAAAACGCTCCAACACGACGATGCTAGCTATACAAAAGTAGCCAAAAATTCAGATGTCCTGAAATGCGCTCCAACGCATCGGATTCTGTTAATACACACACGAACACATCACCAAAGGTGTTTTTCAGTCCTAGATAGGTCTAATAGGGCAGATATGGCAGTTGGAGGATTACCTGACAAAACGCTCCAACACGACGATGCTAGCTATACAAAAGTAGCAAAAAATTCAGATGTCCTGAAATGCGCTCCAACGCATCGGATTCTGTTAATACACACACGAACACATCACCAAAGGTGTTTTTAAGTCCTAGATAGGTCTAATAGGGCAGATATGGCAGTTGGAGGATTACCTGACAAAACGCTCCAACACGACGATGCTAGCTATACAAAAGTAGCAAAAAATTCAGATGTCCTGCAATGCGCTCCAACGCATCGGATTCTGTTAATACACACACGAACACATCACCAAAGGTGTTTTTAAGTCCTAGATAGGTCTAATAGGGCAGATATGGCAGTTGGAGGATTACCTGACAAAACGCTCCAACACGACGATGCTAGCTATACAAAAGTAGCAAAAAATTCAGATGTCCTGAAATGCGCTCCAACGCATCGGATTCTGTTAATACACACACGAACACATCACCAAAGGTGTTTTTAAGTCCTAGATAGGTCTAATAGGGCAGATATGGCAGTTGGAGGATTACCTGACAATTACCTGACAAAACGCTCCAACACGACGATGCTAGCTATACAAAAGTAGCCAAAAATTCAGATGTCCTGAAATGCGCTCCAACGCATCGGATTCTGTTAATACACACACGAACACATCACCAAAGGTGTTTTTCAGTCCTAGATAGGTCTAATAGGGCAGATATGGCAGTTGGAGGATTACCTGACAAAACGCTCCAACACGACGATGCTAGCTATACAAAAGTAGCAAAAAATTCAGATGTCCTGAAATGCGCTCCAACGCATCGGATTCTGTTAATACACACACGAACACATCACCAAAGGTGTTTTCAAGTCCTAGATAGGTCTAATAGGGCAGATATGGCAGTTGGAGGATTACCTGACAAAACGCTCCAACACGACGATGCTAGCTATACAAAAGTAGCAAAAAATTCAGATGTCCTGAAATGCGCTCCAACGCATCGAATTCTGTTAACACAAACACGAACACATCACCAAAGGTTTTTTTAAGTTCTAGATAGGTCTAATAGGGCAGATATGGCAGTTGGAGGATTACCTGACAAAACGCTCCAACACGATGATGTAGCAAAAAAACAAAAGTAGCAAAAAATTCAGATGTCCTGAAATGCGCTCCAACGCATCGGATTCTGTTAATACACACACGAACACATCACCAAAGGTGTTTTGAAGTCCTAGATAGGTCTAATAGGGCAGATATGGCAGTTGGAGGATTACCTGACAATTACCTGACAAAACGCTCCAACACGACGATGCTAGCTATACAAAAGTAGCAAAAAATTCAGATGTCCTGAAATGCGCTCCAACGCATCGGATTCTGTTAATACACACACGAACACATCACCAAAGGTGCTTTTAAGTCCTAGATAGGTCTAATAGGGCAGATATGGCAGTTGGAGGATTACCTGACAATTACCTGACAAAACGCTCCAACACGACGATGCTAGCTATACAAAAGTAGCAAAAAATTCAGATGTCCTGAAATGCGCTCCAACGCATCGAATTCTGTTAATACACACACGAACACATCACCAAAGGTGTTTTTAAGTCCTAGATAGGTCTAATAGGGCAGATATGGCAGTTGCAGGATTACCTGACAAAACGCTCCAACACGACGAAGCTAGCTATACAAAAGTAGCAAAAAAATCAGATGTCCTGAAATGCGCTCCAACGCATCGGATTCTGTTAATACACACACGAACACATCACCAAAGGTGTTTTTAAGTCCTAGATAGGTCTAATAGGGCAGATATGGCAGTTGGAGGATTACCTGACAAAACGCTCCAACACGACGATGCTAGCTATACAAAAGTAGCAAAAAATTCAGATGTCCTGCAATGCGCTCCAACGCATCGGATTCTGTTAATACACACACGAACACATCACCAAAGGTGTTTTTAAGTCCTAGATAGGTCTAATAGGGCAGATATGGCAGTTGGAGGATTACCTGACAAAACGCTCCAACACGACGATGCTAGCTATACAAAAGTAGCAAAAAATTCAGATGTCCTGAAATGCGCTCCAACGCATCGGATTCTGTTAATACACACACGAACACATCACCAAAGGTGTTTTTAAGTCCTAGATAGGTCTAATAGGGCAGATATGGCAGTTGGAGGATTACCTGACAATTACCTGACAAAACGCTCCAACACGACGATGCTAGCTATACAAAAGTAGCCAAAAATTCAGATGTCCTGAAATGCGCTCCAACGCATCGGATTCTGTTAATACACACACGAACACATCACCAAAGGTGTTTTTCAGTCCTAGATAGGTCTAATAGGGCAGATATGGCAGTTGGAGGATTACCTGACAAAACGCTCCAACACGACGATGCTAGCTATACAAAAGTAGCAAAAAATTCAGATGTCCTGAAATGCGCTCCAACGCATCGGATTCTGTTAATACACACACGAACACATCACCAAAGGTGTTTTTAAGTCCTAGATAGGTCTAATAGGGCAGATATGGCAGTTGGAGGATTACCTGACAATTACCTGACAAAACGCTCCAACACGACGATGCTAGCTATACAAAAGTAGCAAAAAATTCAGATGTCCTGAAATGCGCTCCAACGCATCGGATTCTGTTAATACACACACGAACACATAACCAAAGGTGTTTTTAAGTCCTAGATAGGTCTAATAGGGCAGATATGGCAGTTGGAGGATTACCTGACAATTACCTGACAAAACGCTCCAACACGACGATGCTAGCTATACAAAAGTAGCAAAAAATTCAGATGTCCTGAAATGCGCTCCAACGCATCGGATTCTGTTAATACACACACGAACACATCACCAAAGGTGTTTTTAAGTCCTAGATAGGTCTAATAGGGCAGATATGGCAGTTGGAGGATTACCTGACAATTACCTGACAAAACGCTCCAACACGACGATGCTAGCTATACAAAAGTAGCCAAAAATTCAGATGTCCTGAAATGCGCTCCAACGCATCGGATTCTGTTAATACACACACGAACACATCACCAAAGGTGTTTTTAAGTCCTAGATAGGTCTAATAGGGCAGATATGGCAGTTGGAGGATTACCTGACAATTACCTGACAAAACGCTCCAACACGACGATGCTAGCTATACAAAAGTAGCAAAAAATTCAGATGTTCTGAAATGCGCTCCAACGCATCGGATTCTGTTAATACACACACGAACACATCACCAAAGGTGTTTTTAAGTCCTAGATAGGTCTAATAGGGGAGACATGGCAGTTGGAGGATTACCTGACAAAACGCTCCAACACGACGATGCTAGCTATACAAAAGTAGCAAAAAATTCAGATGTCCTGAAATGCGCTCCAACGCATCGGATTCTGTTAATACACACACGAACACATCACCAAAGGTGTTTTTAAGTCCTAGATAGGTCTAATAGGGCAGATATGGCAGTTGGAGGATTACCTGACAAAACGCTCGAACACGACGATGCTAGCTATACAAAAGTAGCAAAAAATTCAGATGTCCTGAAATGCGCTCCAAAGCATCGGATTCTGTTAATACACACACGAACACATCACCAAAGGTGTTTTTCAGTCCTAGATAGGTCTAATAGGGCAGATATGGCAGTTGGAGGATTACCTGACAAAACGCTCCAACACGACGATGCTAGCTATACAAAAGTAGCAAAAAAACAAAAAATACACACACGAACACATCACCAAAGGTGTTTTTAAGTCCTAGATAGGTCTAATAGGGCAGATATGGCAGTTGGAGGATTACCTGACAAAACGCTCCAACACGACGATGCTAGCTATACAAAAGTAGCAAAAAATTCAGATGTCCTGAAATGCGCTCCAACGCATCGGATTCTGTTAATACACACACGAACACATCACCAAAGGTGTTTTTAAGTCCTAGATAGGTCTAATAGGGCAGATATGGCAGTTGGAGGATTACCTGACAAAACGCTCCAACACGACGATGCTAGCTATACAAAAGTAGCAAAAAATTCAGATGTCCTGAAATGCGCTCCAACGCATCGGATTCTGTTAATACACACACGAACACATCACCAAAGGTGTTTTTAAGTCCTAGATAGGTCTAATAGGGCAGATATGGCAGCTGGAGGATTACCTGACAAAACGCTCCAACACGACGATGCTAGCTATACAAAAGTAGCAAAAAATTCAGATGTCCTGAAATGCGCTCCAACGCATCGGATTCTGTTAATACACACACGAACACATCACCAAAGGTGTTTTTAAGTCCTAGATAGGTCTAATAGGGCAGATATGGCAGTTGGAGGATTACCTGACAATTACCTGACAAAACGCTCCAACACGACGATGCTAGCTATACAAAAGTAGCAAAAAATTCAGATGTCCTGAAATGCGCTCCAACGCATCGGATTCTGTTAATACACACACGAACACATCACCAAAGGTGGTTTTAAGTCCTAGATAGGTCTAATAGGGCAGATATGGCAGTTGGAGGATTACCTGACAAAACGCTCCAACACGACGATGTATATATATATACAATACAAAAGTATATAGCTATACAAAAGTAGCAAAAAATTCAGATGTCCTGAAATGCGCTCCAACGCATCGGATTCTGTTAATACACACACGAACACATCACCAAAGGTGTTTTTAAGTCCTAGATAGGTCTAATAGGGCAGATATGGCAGTTGGAGGATTACCTGACAATTACCTGACAAAACGCTCCAACACGACGATGCTAGCTATACAAAAGTAGCAAAAAATTCAGATGTCCTGAAATACGCTCCAACGCATCGGATTCTGTTAATACACACACGAACACATCACCAAAGGTGTTTTTAAGTCCTAGATAGGTCTAATAGGGCAGATATGGCAGTTGGAGGAGTACCTGACAATTTCCTGACATAACGCTCCAACACGACGATGCTAGCTATACAAAAGTAGCAAAAAATTCAGATGTCCTGAAATGCGCTCCAACGCATCGGATTCTGTTTATACACACACGAACACATCACCACAGGCGTTTTTAAGTCCTAGATAGGTCTAATAGGGCAGATATGGCAGTTGGAGGATTACCTGACAAAACGCTCCAACACGACGATGCTAGCTATACAAAAGTAGCCAAAAATTCAGATGTCCTGAAATGCGCTCCAACGCGTCGGATTCTGTTAATACACACACGAACACATCACCAAAGGTGTTTTTAAGTCCTAGATAGGTCTAATAGGGCAGATATGGCAGTTGGAGGATTACCTGACAAAACGCTCCAACACGACGATGCTAGCTATACAAAAGTAGCAAAAAATTCAGATGTCCTGAAATGCGCTCCAACGCATCGGATTCTGTTAATACACACACGAACACATCACCAAAGGTGTTTTTAAGTCCTAGATAGGTCTAATAGGGCAGATATGGCAGTTGGAGGATTACCTGACAAAACGCTCCAACACGACGATGCTAGCTATACAAAAGTAGCCAAAAATTCAGATGTACTGAATTGCGCTCCAACGCATCGGATTCTGTTAATACACACACGAACACATCACCAAAGGTGTTTTTAAGTCCTAGATAGGTCTAATAGGGCAGATATGGCAGTTGGAGGATTACCTGACAAAACGCTCCAACACGACGATGCTAGCTATACAAAAGTAGCAAAAAATTCAGATGTCCTGAAATGCGCTCCAACGCATCGGATTCTGTTAATACACACACGAACACATCACCAAAGGTGTTTTTAAGTCCTAGATAGGTCTAATAGGGCAGATATGGTAGTTGGAGGATTACCTGACAATTACCTGACAAAACGCTCCAACACGACGATGCTAGCTGTACAAAAGTAGCTAAAAATTCAGATGTCCTGAAATGCGCTCCAACGCATCGGATTCTGTTAATGCACACACGAACACATCACCAAAGGTGTTTTTAAGTCCTAGATAGGTCTAATAGGGCAGATATGGCAGTTGGAGGATTACCTGACAAAACGCTCCAACACGACGATGCTAGCTATACAAAAGTAGCAAAAAATTCAGATGTCCTGAAATGCGCTCCAACGCATCGGATTCTGTTAATACACACACGAACACATCACCAAAGGTGTTTTTAAGTCCTAGATAGGTCTAATAGGGCAGATATGGCAGTTGGAGGATTACCTGACAATTACCTGACAAAACGCTCCAACACGACGATGCTAGCTATACAAAAGTAGCAAAAAATTCAGATGTCCTGAAATGCGCTCCAACGCATCGGATTCTGTTAATACACGCACGAACACATCACCAAAGGTGTTTTTAAGTCCTAGATAGGTCTAATAGGGCAGATATGGCAGTTGGAGGATTACCTGACAAAACGCTCCAACACGACGATGCTAGCTATACAAAAGTAGCAAAAAATTCAGATGTCCTGAAATGCGCTCCAACGCATCGGATTCTGTTAATACACACACGAACACATCACCAAAGGTGTTCTTAAGTCCTAGATAGGTCTAATAGGGCAGATATGGCAGTTGGAGGATTACCTGACAAAACGCTCCAACACGACGATGCTAGCTATACAAAAGTAGCAAAAAATTCAGATGTCCTGAAATGCGCTCCAACGCATCGGATTCTGTTAATACACACACGAACACATCACCAAAGGTGTTTTTAAGTCCTAGATAGGTCTAATAGGGCAGATATGGCAGTTGAAGGATTACCTGACAAAACGCTCCAACACGACGATGCTAGCTATACAAAAGTAGCAAAAAATTCAGATGTCCTGAAATGCGCTCCAACGCATCGGATTCTGTTAATACACACACGAACACATCACCAAAGGTGTTTTTAAGTCCTAGATAGGTCTAATAGGGCAGATATGGCAGTTGGAGGATTACCTGACAATTACCTGACAAAACGCTCCAACACGACGATGCTAGCTATACAAAAGCAGTAAAAAATTCAGATGTCCTGAAATGCGCTCCAACGCATCGGATTCTGTTAATAGACACACGAACACATCACCAAAGGTGTTTTTAAGTCCTAGATAGGTCTAATAGGGCAGATATGGCAGTTGGAGGATTACCTGACAATTACCTGACAAAACGCTCCAACACGACGATGCTAGCTATACAAAAGTAGCAAAAAATTCAGATGTCCTGAAATGCGCTCCAACGCATCGGATTCTGTTAATACACACACGAACACATCACCAAAGGTGTTTTTAAGTCCTAGATAGGTCTAATAGGGCAGATATGGCAGTTGGAGGATTACCTGACAAAACGCTCCAACACGACGATGCTAGCTATACAAAAGTAGCAAAAAATTCAGATGTCCTGAAATGCGCTCCAACGCATAGGATTCTGTTAATACACACACGAACATATCACCATAGGTGTTTTTAAGTCCTAGATAGGTCTAATAGGGCAGATGTGGCAGTTGGAGGATTACCTGACAATTACCTGACAAAACGCTCCAACACGACGATGCTAGCTATACAAAAGTAGCGCTCCAACGCATCGGATTCTGTTAATACACACACGAACACATCACCAAAGGTGTTTTTAAGTCCTAGATAGGTCTAATAGGGCAGATATGGCAGTTGGAGGATTACCTGACAAAACGCTCCAACACGACGATTCTAGCTATACAAAAGTAGCAAAAAATTCAGATGTCCTGAAATGCGCTCCAACGCATCGGATTCTGTTAATACACACACGAACACATCACCAAAGGTGTTTTTAAGTCCTAGATAGGTCTAATAGGGCAGATATGGCAGTTGGAGGATTACCTGACAAAACGCTCCAACACGACGATGCTAGCTATACAAAAGTAGCAAAAAATTCAGATGTCCTGAAATGCGCTCCAACGCATCGGATTCTGTTAATACACACACGAACACATCACAAAAGGTGTTTTTAAGTCCTAGATAGGTCTAATAGAGCAGATATGGCAGTTGGAGGATTACCTGACAATTACCTGACAAAACGCTCCAACACGACGATGCTAGCTATACAAAAGTAGCAAAAAATTCAGATGTCCTGAAATGCGCTCCAACGCATCGGATTCTGTTAATACACACACGAACACATCACCAAAGGTGTTTTTAAGTCCTAGATAGGTCTAATAGGGCAGATATGGCAGTTGGAGGATTACTTGACAAAACGCTCCAACACGACGGTGCTAGCTATACAAAAGTAGCAAAAAATTCAGATGTCCTGAAATGCGCTCCAACGCATCGGATTCTGTTAATACACACACGAACACATCACCAAAGGTGTTTTTAAGTCCTAGATAGGTCTAATAGGGCAGATATGGCAGTTGGAGGATTACCTGACAATTACCTGACAAAACGCTCCAACACGACGATGCTAGCTATACAAAAGTAGCAAAAAATTCAGATGTCCTGAAATGCGCTCCAACGCATCGGATTCTGTTAATACACACACGAACACATCACCAAAGGTGTTTTTAAGTCCTAGATAGGTCTAATAGGGCAGATATGGCAGTTGGAGGATTACCTGACAAAACGCTCCAACACGACGATGCTAGCTATACAAAAGTAGCAAAAAATTCAGATGTCCTGAAATGCGCTCCAACGCATCGGATTCTGTTAATACACACACGAACACATCACCAAAGGTGTTTTTAAGTCCTAGATAGGTCTAATAGGGCAGATATGGCAGTTGGAGGATTACCTGACAATTACCTGACAAAACGCTCCAACACGACGATGCTAGCTATACAAAAGTAGCAAAAAATTCAGATGTCCTGAAATGCGCTCCAACGCATCGGATTCTGTCAATACACACACGAACACATCACCAAAGGTGTTTTTAAGTCCTAGATAGGTCTAATAGGGCAGATATGGCAGTTGGAGGATTACTTGACAAAACGCTCCAACACGACGATATACAAAAGTATATACAAAAGTAGCAAAAAATTCAGATGTCCTGAAATGCGCTCCAACGCATCGGATTCTGTTAATACACACACGAACACATCACCAAAGGTGTTTTTAAGTCCTAGATAGGTCTAATAGGGCAGATATGGCAGTTGGAGGATTACTTGACAAAACGCTCCAACACGACGGTGCTAGCTATACAAAAGTAGCAAAAAATTCAGATGTCCTGAAATGCGCTCCAACGCATCGGATTCTGTTAATACACACACGAACACATCACTAAACGTGTTTTTAAGTCCTAGATAGGTCTAATAGGGCAGATATGGCAGTTGGAGGATTACCTGACGAAACGCTCCAACACGACGATGCTAGCTATACAAAAGTAGCAAAAAATTCAGATGTCCTGAAATGCGCTCCAACGCATCGGATTCTGTTAATACACACACGACCACATCACCAAAGGTGTTTTTAAGTCCTAGATAGGTCTAATAGGGCAGATATGGCAGTTGGAGGATTACCTGACAATTACCTGACAAAACGCTCCAACACGACGATGCTAGCTATACAAAAGTAGCAAAAAATTCAGATGTCCTGAAATGCGCTCCAACGCATCGGATTCTGTTAATACACACACGAACACATCACCAAATGTGTTTTTAAGTCCTAGATAGGTCTAATAGGGCAGATATGGCAGTTGGAGGATTACCTGACAAAACGCTCCAACATGACGATGCTAGCTATACAAAAGTAGCAAAAAATTCAGATGTCCTGAAATGCGCTCCAACGCATCGGATTCTGTTAATACACACACGAACACATCACCAAAGGTGTTTTTAAGTCCTAGATAGGTCTAATAGAGCAGATATGGCAGTTGGAGGATTACCTGACAATTACCTGACAAAACGCTCCAACACGACGATGCTAGCTATACAAAAGTAGCAAAAAATTCAGATGTCCTGAAATGCGCTCCAACGCATCGGATTCTGTTAATACACACACGAACACATCACCAAAGGTGTTTTTAAGTCCTAGATAGGTCTAATAGGGCAGATATGGCAGTTGGAGGATTACTTGACAAAACGCTCCAACACGACGATATACAAAAGTATATACAAAAGTAGCAAAAAATTCAGATGTCCTGAAATGCGCTCCAACGCATCGGATTCTGTTAATACACACACGAACACATCACCAAAGGTGTTTTTAACTCCTAGATAGGTCTAATAGGGCAGATATGGCAGTTGGAGGATTACTTGACAAAACGCTCCAACACGACGGTGCTAGCTATACAAAAGTAGCAAAAAATTCAGATGTCCTGAAATGCGCTCCAACGCATCGGATTCTGTTAATACACACACGAACACATCACTAAAGGTGTTTTTAAGTCCTAGATAGGTCTAATAGGGCAGATATGGCAGTTGGAGGATTACCTGCCGAAACGCTCCAACACGACGATGCTAGCTATACAAAAGTAGCAAAAAATTCAGATGTCCTGAAATGCGCTCCAACGCATCGGATTCTGTTAATACACACACGACCACATCACCAAAGGTGTTTTTAAGTCCTAGATAGGTCTAATAGGGCAGATATGGCAGTTGGAGGATTACTTGACAAAACGCTCCAACACGACGATGCTAGCTATACAAAAGTAGCAAAAAATTCAGATGTCCTGAAATGCGCTCCAACGCATCGGATTCTGTTAATACACACACGAACACATCACCAAAGGTGTTTTTAAGTCCTAGATAGGTCTAATAGGGCAGATATGGCAGTTGGAGGATTACTTGACAAAACGCTCCAACACGACGATGCTAGCTATACAAAAGTAGCAAAAAATTCAGATGTCCTGAAATGCGCTCCAACGCATCGGATTCTGTTAATACACACACGAACACATCACCAAAGGTGTTTTTAAGTCCTAGATAGGTCTAATAGGGCAGATATGGCAGTTGGAGGATTACCTGACGAAACGCTCCAACACGACGATGCTAGCTATACAAAAGTAGCAAAAAATTCAGATGTCCTGAAATGCGCTCCAACGCATCGGATTCTGTTAATACACACACGAACACATCACCAAAGGTGTTTTTAAGTCCTAGATAGGTCTAATAGGGCAGATATGGCAGTTGGAGGATTACCTGACAATTACCTGACAAAACGCTCCAACACGACGATGCTAGCTATACAAAAGTAGCAAAAAATTCAGATGTCCTGAAATGCGCTCCAACGCATCGGATTCTGTTAATACACACACGAACACATCACCAAAGGTGTTTTTAAGTCCTAGATAGGTCTAATAGGGCAGATATGGCAGTTGGAGGATTACCTGACAAAACGCTCCAACACGACGATGCTAGCTATACAAAAGTAGCAAAAAATTCAGATGTCCTCAAATGCGCTCCAACGCATCGGATTCTGTTAATACACACACGAACACATCACCAAAGGTGTTTTTAAGTCCTAGATAGGTCTAATACGACGATGCTAGCTATACAAAAGTAGCAAAAAATTCAGATGTCCTCAAATGCGCTCCAACGCATCGGATTCTGTTAATACACACACGAACACATCACCAAAGGTGTTTTTAAGTCCTAGATAGGTCTAATAGGGCAGATATGGCAGTTGGAGGATTACCTGACAAAACGCTCCAACACGACGATGCTAGCTATACAAAGTAGCAAAAAATTCAGATGTCCTGAAATGCGCTCCAACGCATCGGATTCTGTTAATACACACACGAACACATTACCAAAGGTGTTTTTAAGTCCTAGATAGGTCTAATAGGGCAGATATGGCAGTTGGAGGATTACCTGACAATTTACCTGACAAAACGCTCCAACACGACGATGCTAGCTATACAAAAGTAGCAAAAAATTCAGATGTCCTGAAATGCGCTCCAACGCATCGGATTCTGTTAATACACACACGAACACATCACCAAAGGTGTTTTTAAGTCCTAGATAGGTCTAATAGGGCAGATATGGCAGTTGGAGGATTACCTGACAATTACCTGACAAAACGCTCCAAAACGACGATGCTAGCTATACAAAAGTAGCAAAAAATTCAGATGTCCTGAAATGCGCTCCAACGCATCGGATTCTGTTAATACACACACGAACACATCACCAAAGGTGTTTTTCAGTCCTAGATAGGTCTAATAGGGCAGATATGGCAGTTGGAGGATTACCTGACAAAACGCTCCAACACGACGATGCTAGCTATACAAAGTAGCAAAAAATTCAGATGTCCTGAAATGCGCTCCAACGCATCGGATTCTGTTAATACACACACGAACACATCACCAAAGGTGTTTTTAAGTCCTAGATAGGTCTAATAGGGCAGATATGGCAGTTGGAGGATTACCTGAAAAAACGCTCCAACACGACGATGCTAGCTATACAAAAGTAGCAAAAAATTCAGATGTCCTGAAATGCGCTCCAACGCATCGGATTCTGTTAATACACACACGAACACATCACCAAAGGTGTTTTTAAGTCCTAGATAGGTCTAATAGGGCAGATATGGCAGTTGGAGGATTACCTGACAATTACCTGACAAAACGCTCCAACACGACGATGCTAGCTATACAAAAGTAGCAAAAAATTCAGATGTCCTGAAATGCGCTCCAACGCATCGGATTCTGTTAATACACACACGAACACATCACCAAAGGTGTTTTTAAGTCCTAGATAGGTCTAATAGGGCAGATATGGCAGTTGGAGGATTACCTGACAATTACCTGACAAAACGCTCCAACACGACGATGCTAGCTATACAAAAGTAGCAAAAAATTCAGATGTCCTGAAATGCGCTCCAACGCATCGGATTCTGTTAATACACACACGAACACATCACCAAAGGTGTTTTTAAGTCCTAGATAGGTCTAATAGGGCAGATATGGCAGTTGGAGGATTACCTGAAAAAACGCTCCAACACGACGATGCTAGCTATACAAAAGTAGCAAAAAATTCAGATGTCCTGAAATGCGCTCCAACGCATCGGATTCTGTTAATACACACACGAACACATCACCAAAGGTGTTTTTAAGTCCTAGATAGGTCTAATAGGGCAGATATGGCAGTTGGAGGATTACCTGACAATTACCTGACAAAACGCTCCAACACGACGATGCTAGCTATACAAAAGTAGCAAAAAATTCAGATGTCCTGAAATGCGCTCCAACGCATCGGATTCTGTTAATACACACACGAACACATCACCAAAGGTGTTTTTAAGTCCTAGATAGGTCTAATAGGGCAGATATGGCAGTTGGAGGATTGCCTGACGAAACGCTCCAACACAACGATGCTAGCTATGCAAAAGTAGCAAAAAATTCAGATGTCCTGAAATGCGCTCCAACGCATCGGATTCTGTTAATACACACACGAACACATCACCAAAGGTGTTTTTAAGTCCTAGATAGGTCTAATAGGGCAGATATGGCAGTTGGAGGATTACCTGACAAAACGCTCCAACACGACGATATACAAAAGTATATACAAAAGTAGCAAAAAATTCAGATGTCCTGAAATGCGCTCCAACGCATCGGATTCTGTTAATACACACACGAACACATCACCAAAGGTGTTTTTAAGTCCTAGATAGGTCTAATAGGGCAGATATGGCAGTTGGAGGATTACCTGACGAAACGCTCCAACACGACGATGCTAGCTATACAAAAGTAGCAAAAAATTCAGATGTCCTGAAATGCGCTCCAACGCATCGGATTCTGTTAATACACACACGAACACATCACCAAAGGTGTTTTTAAGTCCTAGATAGGTCTAATAGGGCAGATATGGCAGTTGGAGGATTACCTGACAAAACGCTCCAACACGACGATATACAAAAGTATATACAAAAGTAGCAAAAAATTCAGATGTCCTGAAATGCGCTCCAACGCATCGGATTCTGTTAATACACACACGAACACATCACCAAAGGTGTTTTTAAGTCCTACATAGGTCTAATAGGGCAGATATGGCAGTTGGAGGATTACCTGACGAAACGCTCCAACACGACGATGCTAGCTATACAAAAGTAGCGAAAAATTCAGATGTCCTGAAATGCGCTCCAACGCATCGGATTCTGTTAATACACACAAGAACACATAACCAAAGGTGTTTTTAAGTCCTAGATAGGTCTAATAGAGCAGATATGGCAGTTGGAGGATTACCTGACAATTACCTGACAAAACGCTCCAACACGACGATGCTAGCTATACAAAAGTAGCAAAAAATGCAGATGTCCTGAAATGCGCTCCAACGCATCGGATTCTGTTAATACACACACGAACACATCACCAAAGGTGTTTTTAAGTCCTAGATAGGTCTAATAGGGCAGATATGGCAGTTGGAGGATTACCTGACAATTACCTGACAAAACGCTCCAACACGACGATGCTAGCTATACAAAAGTAGCAAAAAATTCAGATGTCCTGAAATGCGCTCCAACGCATCGGATTCTGTTAATACACACACGAACACATCACCAAAGGTGTTTTTAAGTCCTAGATAGGTCTAATAGGGCAGATATGGCAGTTGGAGGATTACTTGACAAAACGCTCCAACACGACGATGCTAGCTATACAAAAGTAGCAAAAAATTCAGATGTCCTGAAATGCGCTCCAACGCATCGGATTCTGTTAATACACACACGAACACATCACCAAAGGTGTTTTTAAGTCCTAGATAGGTCTAATAGGGCAGATATGGCAGTTGGAGGATTACCTGACGAAACGCTCCAACACGACGATGCTAGCTATACAAAAGTAGCAAAAAATTCAGATGTCCTGAAATGCGCTCCAACGCATCGGATTCTGTTAATACACACACGAACACATCACCAAAGGTGTTTTTAAGTCCTAGATAGGTCTAATAGGGCAGATATGGCAGTTGGAGGATTACCTGACAATAACCTGACAAAACGCTCCAACACGACGATGCTAGCTATACAAAAGTAGCAAAAAATTCAGATGTCCTGAAATGCGCTCCAACGCATCGGATTCTGTTAATACACACACGAACACATCACCAAAGGTGTTTTTAAGTCCTAGATAGGTCTAATAGGGCAGATATGGCAGTTGGAGGATTACCTGAAAAAACGCTCCAACACGACGATGCTAGCTATACAAAAGTAGCAAAAAATTCAGATGTCCTGAAATGCGCTCCAACGCATCGGATTCTGTTAATACACACACGAACACATCACCAAAGGTGTTTTTAAGTCCTAGATAGGTCTAATAGGGCAGATATGGCAGTTGGAGGATTACCTGACAATTACCTGACAAAACGCTCCAACACGACGATGCTAGCTATACAAAAGTAGCAAAAAATTCAGATGTCCTGAAATGCGCTCCAACGCATCGGATTCTGTTAATACACACACGAACACATCACCAAAGGTGTTTTTAAGTCCTAGATAGGTCTAATAGGGCAGATATGGCAGTTGGAGGATTGCCTGACGAAACGCTCCAACACAACGATGCTAGCTATGCAAAAGTAGCAAAAAATTCAGATGTCCTGAAATGCGCTCCAACGCATCGGATTCTGTTAATACACACACGAACACATCACCAAAGGTGTTTTTAAGTCCTAGATAGGTCTAATAGGGCAGATATGGCAGTTGGAGGATTACCTGACAAAACGCTCCAACACGACGATATACAAAAGTATATACAAAAGTAGCAAAAAATTCAGATGTCCTGAAATGCGCTCCAACGCATCGGATTCTGTTAATACACACACGAACACATCACCAAAGGTGTTTTTAAGTCCTAGATAGGTCTAATAGGGCAGATATGGCAGTTGGAGGATTACCTGACGAAACGCTCCAACACGACGATGCTAGCTATACAAAAGTAGCAAAAAATTCAGATGTCCTGAAATGCGCTCCAACGCATCGGATTCTGTTAATACACACACGAACACATCACCAAAGGTGTTTTTAAGTCCTAGATAGGTCTAATAGGGCAGATATGGCAGTTGGAGGATTACCTGACAAAACGCTCCAACACGACGATATACAAAAGTATATACAAAAGTAGCAAAAAATTCAGATGTCCTGAAATGCGCTCCAACGCATCGGATTCTGTTAATACACACACGAACACATCACCAAAGGTGTTTTTAAGTCCTACATAGGTCTAATAGGGCAGATATGGCAGTTGGAGGATTACCTGACGAAACGCTCCAACACGACGATGCTAGCTATACAAAAGTAGCGAAAAATTCAGATGTCCTGAAATGCGCTCCAACGCATCGGATTCTGTTAATACACACACGAACACATAACCAAAGGTGTTTTTAAGTCCTAGATAGGTCTAATAGAGCAGATATGGCAGTTGGAGGATTACCTGACAATTACCTGACAAAACGCTCCAACACGACGATGCTAGCTATACAAAAGTAGCAAAAAATGCAGATGTCCTGAAATGCGCTCCAACGCATCGGATTCTGTTAATACACACACGAACACATCACCAAAGGTGTTTTTAAGTCCTAGATAGGTCTAATAGGGCAGATATGGCAGTTGGAGGATTACCTGACAATTACCTGACAAAACGCTCCAACACGACGATGCTAGCTATACAAAAGTAGCAAAAAATTCAGATGTCCTGAAATGCGCTCCAACGCATCGGATTCTGTTAATACACACACGAACACATCACCAAAGGTGTTTTTAAGTCCTAGATAGGTCTAATAGGGCAGATATGGCAGTTGGAGGATTACTTGACAAAACGCTCCAACACGACGATGCTAGCTATACAAAAGTAGCAAAAAATTCAGATGTCCTGAAATGCGCTCCAACGCATCGGATTCTGTTAATACACACACGAACACATCACCAAAGGTGTTTTTAAGTCCTAGATAGGTCTAATAGGGCAGATATGGCAGTTGGAGGATTACCTGACGAAACGCTCCAACACGACGATGCTAGCTATACAAAAGTAGCAAAAAATTCAGATGTCCTGAAATGCGCTCCAACGCATCGGATTCTGTTAATACACACACGAACACATCACCAAAGGTGTTTTTAAGTCCTAGATAGGTCTAATAGGGCAGATATGGCAGTTGGAGGATTACCTGACAATAACCTGACAAAACGCTCCAACACGACGATGCTAGCTATACAAAAGTAGCAAAAAATTCAGATGTCCTGAAATGCGCTCCAACGCATCGGATTCTGTTAATACACACACGAACACATCACCAAAGGTGTTTTTAAGTCCTAGATAGGTCTAATAGGGCAGATATGGCAGTTGGAGGATTACCTGACAAAACGCTCCAACACGACGATGCTAGCTATACAAAAGTAGCAAAAAATTCAGATGTCCTCAAATGCGCTCCAACGCATCGGATTCTGTTAATACACACACGAACACATCACCAAAGGTGTTTTTAAGTCCTAGATAGGTCTAATACGACGATGCTAGCTATACAAAAGTAGCAAAAAATTCAGATGTCCTCAAATGCGCTCCAACGCATCGGATTCTGTTAATACACACACGAACACATCACCAAAGGTGTTTTTAAGTCCTAGATAGGTCTAATAGGGCAGATATGGCAGTTGGAGGATTACCTGACAAAACGCTCCAACACGACGATGTAGCAAAAAATTCAGATGTCCTGAAATGCGCTCCAACGCATCGGATTCTGTTAATACACACACGAACACATCACCAAAGGTGTTTTTAAGTCCTAGATAGGTCTAATAGGGCAGATATGGCAGTTGGAGGATTACCTGAAAAAACGCTCCAACACGACGATGCTAGCTATACAAAAGTAGCAAAAAATTCAGATGTCCTGAAATGCGCTCCAACGCATCGGATTCTGTTAATACACACACGAACACATCACCAAAGGTGTTTTTAAGTCCTAGATAGGTCTAATAGGGCAGATATGGCAGTTGGAGGATTACCTGACAATTACCTGACAAAACGCTCCAACACGACGATGCTAGCTATACAAAAGTAGCAAAAAATTCAGATGTCCTGAAATGCGCTCCAACGCATCGGATTCTGTTAATACACACACGAACACATCACCAAAGGTGTTTTTAAGTCCTAGATAGGTCTAATAGGGCAGATATGGCAGTTGGAGGATTACCTGACAATTACCTGACAAAACGCTCCAACACGACGATGCTAGCTATACAAAAGTAGCAAAAAATTCAGATGTCCTGAAATGCGCTCCAACGCATCGGATTCTGTTAATACACACACGAACACATCACCAAAGGTGTTTTTAAGTCCTAGATAGGTCTAATAGGGCAGATATGGCAGTTGGAGGATTACCTGAAAAAACGCTCCAACACGACGATGCTAGCTATACAAAAGTAGCAAAAAATTCAGATGTCCTGAAATGCGCTCCAACGCATCGGATTCTGTTAATACACACACGAACACATCACCAAAGGTGTTTTTAAGTCCTAGATAGGTCTAATAGGGCAGATATGGCAGTTGGAGGATTACCTGACAATTACCTGACAAAACGCTCCAACACGACGATGCTAGCTATACAAAAGTAGCAAAAAATTCAGATGTCCTGAAATGCGCTCCAACGCATCGGATTCTGTTAATACACACACGAACACATCACCAAAGGTGTTTTTAAGTCCTAGATAGGTCTAATAGGGCAGATATGGCAGTTGGAGGATTACCTGACAAAACGCTCCAACACGACGATATACAAAAGTATATACAAAAGTAGCAAAAAATTCAGATGTCCTGAAATGCGCTCCAACGCATCGGATTCTGTTAATACACACACGAACACATCACCAAAGGTGTTTTTAAGTCCTAGATAGGTCTAATAGGGCAGATATGGCAGTTGGAGGATTACCTGACGAAACGCTCCAACACGACGATGCTAGCTATACAAAAGTAGCAAAAAATGCAGATGTCCTGAAATGCGCTCCAACGCATCGGATTCTGTTAATACACACACGAACACATCACCAAAGGTGTTTTTAAGTCCTAGATAGGTCTAATAGGGCAGATATGGCAGTTGGAGGATTACCTGACAATTACCTGACAAAACGCTCCAACACGACGATGCTAGCTATACAAAAGTAGCAAAAAATTCAGATGTCCTGAAATGCGCTCCAACGCATCGGATTCTGTTAATACACACACGAACACATCACCAAAGGTGTTTTTAAGTCCTAGATAGGTCTAATAGGGCAGATATGGCAGTTGGAGG
Source organism: Eristalis intricaria (assembly GCA_964034865.1). NCBI lineage: Eukaryota > Metazoa > Arthropoda > Insecta > Diptera > Syrphidae > Eristalis > Eristalis intricaria. The sequence goes on from CAXITZ010000049.1 coordinate 157,537, forward strand.
ATTACCTGACAAAACGCTCCAACACGACGATATACAAAAGTATATACAAAAGTAGCAAAAAATTCAGATGTCCTGAAATGCGCTCCAACGCATCGGATTCTGTTAATACACACACGAACACATCACCAAAGGTGTTTTTAAGTCCTAGATAGGTCTAATAGGGCAGATATGGCAGTTGGAGGATTACCTGACAAAACGCTCCAACACGACGATGCTAGCTATACAAAAGTAGCAAAAAATTCAGATGTCCTGAAATGCGCTCCAACGCATCGGATTCTGTTAATACACACACGAACACATCACCAAAGGTGTTTTTAAGTCCTAGATAGGTCTAATAGGGCAGATATGGCAGTTGGAGGATTACCTGACAAAACGCTCCAACACGACGATGCTAGCTATACAAAAGTAGCAAAAAATTCAGATGTCCTGAAATGCGCTCCAACGCATCGGATTCTGTTAATACACACACGAACACATCACCAAAGGTGTTTTTAAGTCCTAGATAGGTCTAATAGAGCAGATATGGCAGTTGGAGGATTACCTGACAATTACCTGACAAAACGCTCCAACACGACGATGCTAGCTATACAAAAGTAGCAAAAAATGCAGATGTCCTGAAATGCGCTCCAACGCATCGGATTCTGTTAATACACACACGAACACATCACCAAAGGTGTTTTTAAGTCCTAGATAGGTCTAATAGGGCAGATATGGCAGTTGGAGGATTACCTGACAAAACGCTCCAACACGACGATATACAAAAGTATATACAAAAGTAGCAAAAAATTCAGATGTCCTGAAATGCGCTCCAACGCATCGGATTCTGTTAATACACACACGAACACATCACCAAAGGTGTTTTTAAGTCCTAGATAGGTCTAATAGGGCAGATATGGCAGTTGGAGGATTACCTGACGAAACGCTCCAACACGACGATGCTAGCTATACAAAAGTAGCAAAAAATTCAGATGTCCTGAAATGCGCTCCAACGCATCGGATTCTGTTAATACACACACGAACACATCACCAAAGGTGTTTTTAAGTCCTAGATAGGTCTAATAGGGCAGATATGGCAGTTGGAGGATTACTTGACAAAACGCTCCAACACGACGGTGCTAGCTATACAAAAGTAGCAAAAAATTCAGATGTCCTGAAATGCGCTCCAACGCATCGGATTCTGTTAATACACACACGAACACATCACTAAAGGTGTTTTTAAGTCCTAGATAGGTCTAATAGGGCAGATATGGCAGTTGGAGGATTACCTGACGAAACGCTCCAACACGACGATGCTAGCTATACAAAAGTAGCAAAAAATTCAGATGTCCTGAAATGCGCTCGAACGCATCGGATTCTGTTAATACACACACGACCACATCACCAAAGGTGTTTTTAAGTCCTAGATAGGTCTAATAGGGCAGATATGGCAGTTGGAGGATTACCTGACAATTACCTGACAAAACGCTCCAACACGACGATGCTAGCTATACAAAAGTAGCAAAAAATTCAGATGTCCTGAAATGCGCTCCAACGCATCGGATTCTGTTAATACACACACGAACACATCACCAAAGGTGTTTTTAAGTCCTAGATAGGTCTAATAGGGCAGATATGGCAGTTGGAGGATTACTTGACAAAACGCTCCAACACGACGATGCTAGCTATACAAAAGTAGCAAAAAATTCAGATGTCCTGAAATGCGCTCCAACGCATCGGATTCTGTTAATACACACACGAACACATCACCAAAGGTGTTTTTAAGTCCTAGATAGGTCTAATAGGGCAGATATGGCAGTTGGAGGATTACTTGACAAAACGCTCCAACACGACGATGCTAGCTATACAAAAGTAGCAAAAAATTCAGATGTCCTGAAATGCGCTCCAACGCATCGGATTCTGTTAATACACACACAAACACATCACCAAAGGTGTTTTTAAGTCCTAGATAGGTCTAATAGGGCAGATATGGCAGTTGGAGGATTACCTGACAATTACCTGACAAAACGCTCCAACACGACGATGCTAGCTATACAAAAGTAGCAAAAAATTCAGTTGTCCTGAAATGCGCTCCAACGCATCGGATTCTGTTAATACACACACGAACACATCACCAAAGGTGTTTTTAAGTCCTAGATAGGTCTAATAGGGCAGATATGGCAGTTGGAGGATTACCTGACAAAACGCTCCAACACGACGATGCTAGCTATACAAAAGTAGCAAAAAATTCAGATGTCCTCAAATGCGCTCCAACGCATCGGATTCTGTTAATACACACACGAACACATCACCAAAGGTGTTTTTAAGTCCTAGATAGGTCTAATAGGGCAGATATGGCAGTTGGAGGATTACCTGACAAAACGCTCCAACACGACGATATACAAAAGTAGCAAAAAATTCAGATGTCCTGAAATGCGCTCCAACGCATCGGATTCTGTTAATACACACACGAACACATCACCAAAGGTGTTTTTAAGTCCTAGATAGGTCTAATAGGGCGGATATGGCAGTTGGAGGATTACCTGACAATTACCTGACAAAACGCTCCAACACGACGATGCTAGCTATACAAAAGTAGCAAAAAATTCAGATGTCCTGAAATGCGCTCCAACGCATCGGATTCTGTTAATACACACACGAACACATTACCAAAGGTGTTTTTAAGTCCTAGATAGGTCTAATAGGGCAGATATGGCAGTTGGAGGATTACCTGACAAAACGCTCCAACACGACGATGCTAGCTATACAAAAGTAGCAAAAAATTCAGATGTCCTGAAATGCGCTCCAACGCATCGGATTCTGTTAATACACACACGAACACATCACCAAAGGTGTTTTTAAGTCCTAGATAGGTCTAATAGGGCAGATACAATGACCTGACAAAACGCTCCAACACGACGATGCTAGCTATACAAAAGTAGCAAAAAATTCAGATGTCCTGAAATGCGCTCCAACGCATCGGATTCTGTTAATACACACACGAACACATCACCAAAGGTGTTTTTAAGTCCTAGATAGGTCTAATAGGGCAGATATGGCAGTTGGAGGATTACCTGACAAAACGCTCCAACACGACGATTCTAGCTATACAAAAGTAGCAAAAAATTCAGATGTCCTGAAATGCGCTCCAACGCATCGGATTCTGTTAATACACGCACGAACACATCACCAAAGGTATTTTTAAGTCCTAGATAGGTCTAATAGGGCAGATATGGCAGTTGGAGGATTACCTGACAAAACGCTCCAACACGACGATGCTAGCTATACAAAAGTAGCAAAAAATTCAGATGTCCTGAAATGCGCTCCAACGCATCGGATTCTGTTAATACACACACGAACACATCACCAAAGGTGTTTTTAAGTCCTAGATAGGTCTAATAGAGCAGATAAGATATGACGCAGTTGGAGGATTACCTGACAAAACGCTCCAACACGACGATGCTAGCTATACAAAAGTAGCAAAAAATTCAGATGTCCTGAAATGCGCTCCAACGCATCGGATTCTGTTAATACACACACGAACACATCACCAAAGGTGTTTTTAAGTCCTAGATAGGTCTAATAGGGCAGATATGGCAGTTGGAGGATTACCTGACAATTTACCTGACAAAACGCTCCAACACGACGATGCTAGCTATACAAAAGTAGCAAAAAATTCAGATGTCCTGAAATGCGCTCCAACGCATCGGATTCTGTTAATACACACACGAACACATCACCAAAGGTGTTTTTAAGTCCTAGATAGGTCTAATAGGGAATATGGCAGTTGGAGGATTACCTGACAATTACCTGACAAAACGCTAAAAAACGACGATGCTAGCTATACAAAAGTAGCAAAAAATTCAGATGTCCTGAAATGCGCTCCAACGCATCGGATTCTGTTAATACACACACGAACACATCACCAAAGGTGTTTTTAAGTCCTAGATAGGTCTAATAGGGCAGATATGGCAGTTGGAGGATTACCTGACCAAACGCTCCAACACGACGATTCTAGCTATACAAAAGTAGCAAAAAATTCAGATGTCCTGAAATGCGCTCCAACGCATCGGATTCTGTTAATACACACACGAACACATCACAAAAGGTGTTTTGAAGTCCTAGATAGGTCTAATAGGGCAGATATGGCAGTTGGAGGATTACCTGACAAAACGCTCCAACACGACGATGCTAGCTATACAAAAGTAGCAAAAAATTCAGATGTCCTGAAATGCGCTCCAACGCATCGGATTCTGTTAATACACACATGAACACATCACCAAAGGTGTTTTTAAGTCCTAGATAGGTCTAATAGGGCAGATATGGCAGTTGGAGGATTACCTGACAATTACCTGACAAAACGCTCCAACACGACGATGCTAGCTATACAAAAGTAGCAAAAAATTCAGATGTCCTGAAATGCGCTCCAACGCATCGGATTCTGTTAATACACACACGAACACATCACCAAAGGTATTTTTAAGTCCTAGATAGGTCTAATAGGGCAGATATGGCAGTTGGAGGATTACCTGACAAAACGCTCCAACACGACGATTCTAGCTATACAAAAGTAGCAAAAAATTCAGATGTCCTGAAATGCGCTCCAACGCATCGGATTCTGTTAATACACACACGAACACATCACCAAAGGTGTTTTTAAGTCCTAGATAGGTCTAATAGGGCAGATATGGCAGTTGGAGGATTACCTGACAAAACGCTCCAACACGACGATGCTAGCTATACAAAAGTAGCAAAAAATTCAGATGTCCTGAAATGCGCTCCAACGCATCGGATTCTGTTAATACACACACGAACACATCACCAAAGGTATTTTTAAGTCCTAGATAGGTCTAATAGGGCAGATATGGCAGTTGGAGGATTACCTGACAAAACGCTCCAACACGACGATGCTAGCTATACAAAAGTAGCAAAAAATTCAGATGTCCTGAAATGCGCTCCAACGCATCGGATTCTGTTAATACACACACGAACACATCACCAAAGGTGTTTTTAAGTCCTAGATAGGTCTAATAGAGCAGATAAGATATGACGCAGTTGGAGGATTACCTGACAAAACGCTAAAACACGACGATGCTAGCTATACAAAAGTAGCAAAAAATTCAGATGTCCTGAAATGCGCTCCAACGCATCGGATTCTATTAATACACACACGAACACATCACCAAAGGTGTTTTTAAGTCCTAGATAGGTCTAATAGGGCAGATATGGCAGTTGGAGGATTACCTGACAATTTACCTGACAAAACGCTCCAACACGACGATGCTAGCTATACAAAAGTAGCAAAAAATTCAGATGTCCTGAAATGCGCTCCAACGCATCGGATTCTGTTAATACACACACGAACACATCACCAAAGGTGTTTTTAAGTCCTAGATAGGTCTAATAGGGCAGATATGGCAGTTGGAGGATTACCTGACAATTACCTGACAAAACGCTCCAAAACGACGATGCTAGCTATACAAAAGTAGCAAAAAATTCAGATGTCCTGAAATGCGCTCCAACGCATCGGATTCTGTTAATACACACACGAACACATCACCAAAGGTGTTTTTCAGTCCTAGATAGGTCTAATATGGCAGATATGGCAGTTGGAGGATTACCTGACAAAACGCTCCAACACGACGATGCTAGCTATACAAAGTAGCAAAAAATTCAGATGTCCTGAAATGCGCTCCAACGCATCGGATTCTGTTAATACACACACGAACACATCACCAAAGGTGTTTTTAAGTCCTAGATAGGTCTAATAGGGCAGATATGGCAGTTGGAGGATTACCTGAAAAAACGCTCCAACACGACGATGCTAGCTATACAAAAGTAGCAAAAAATTCAGATGTCCTGAAATGCGCTCCAACGCATCGGATTCTGTTAATGCACACACGAACAAATCACCAAAGGTGTTTTTAAGTCCTAGATAGGTCTAATAGGGCAGATATGGCAGTTCGAGGATTACCTGACAAAACGCTCCAACACGACGATGCTAGCTATACAAAAGTAGCAAGAAATTCAGATGTCCTGAAATGCGCTCCAACGCATCGGATTCTGTTAATACACACACGAACACATCACCAAAGGTGTTTTTAAGTCCTAGATAGGTCTAATAGGGCAGATATGGCAGTTGGAGGATTACCTGACAAAACGCTCCAACACGACGATGCTAGCTATACAAAAGTAGCAAAAAATTCAGATGTCCTGAAATGCGCTCCAAAGCGTCGGATTCTGTTAATACGCACACGAACACATCACCAAAGGTGTTTTTAAGTCCTAGATAGGTCTAATAGGGCAGATATGGCAGTTGGAGGATTACCTGACAATTACCTGACAAAACGCTCCAACACGACGATGCTAGCTATACAAAAGTAGCAAAAAATTCAGATGTCTTGAAATGCGCTCCAACGCATCGGATTCTGTTAATACACACACGAACACATCACCAAAGGTGTTTTTAAGTCCTAGATAGGTCTAATAGGGCAGATATGGCAGTTGGAGGATTACCTGACAAAACGCTCCAACACGACGATGCTAGCTATACAAAAGTAGCAAAAAATTCAGATGTCCTGAAATGCGCTCCAACGCATCGGATTCTGGTAATACACACACGAACACATCACCAAAGGTGTTTTTAAGACCTAGATAGGTCTAATAGGGCAGATATGGCAGTTGGAGGATTACCTGACAAAACGCTCCAACACGACGATGCTAGCTATACAAAAGTAGCAAAAAATTCAGATGTCCTGAAATGCACTCCAACGCATCGGATTCTGTTAATACACACACGAACACATCGCCAAAGGTGTTTTTAAGTCCTAGATAGGTCTAATAGGGCAGATATGGCAGTTGGAGGATTACCTGACAATTACATGACAAAACGCTCCAACACGACGATGCTAGCTATACAAAAGTAGCAAAAAATTCAGATGTCCTGAAATGCGCTCCAACGCATCGGATTCTGTTAATACACACACGAACAAATAACCAAAGGTGTTTTTAAGTCCTAGATAGGTCTAATAGGGCAGATATGGCAGTTCGAGGATTACCTGACAAAACGCTCCAACACGACGATGCTAGCTATACAAAAGTAGCAAGAAATTCAGATGTCCTGAAATGCGCTCCAACGCATCGGATTCGGTTAATACACACACGAACACATCACCAAAGGTGTTTTTAAGTCCTAGATAGGTCTAATAGGGCAGATATGGCAGTTGGAGGATTACCTGACAATTACCTGACAAAACGCTCCAAAACGACGATGCTAGCTATACAAAAGTAGCAAAAAATTCAGATGTCCTGAAATGCGCTCCAACGCATCGGATTCTGTTAATACACACACGAACACATCACCAAAGGTGTTTTTAAGTCCTAGATAGGTCTAATAGGGCAGATATGGCAGTTGAAGGATTACCTGACAAAACGCTCCAACACGACGATGCTAGCTATACAAAAGTAGCAAAAAATTCAGATGTCCTGAAATGCGCTCCAACGCATCGGATTCTGTTAATACACACACGAACACATCACCAAAGGTGTTTTTAAGTCCTAGATAGGTCTAATAGGGCAGATATGGCAGTTGGAGGATTACCTGACAAAACGCTCCAACACGACGATGCTAGCTATACAAAAGTAGCAAAAAATTCAGATGTCCTGAAATGCGCTCCAACGCATCGGATTCTGTTAATACACACACGAACACATCACCAAAGGTGTTTTTAAGTCCTAGATAGGTCTAATAGGGCAGATATGGCAGTTGGAGGATTACCTGACAATTACCTGACAAAACGCTCCAACACGACGATGCTAGATATACAAAAGTAGCAAAAAATTCAGATGTCCTGAAATGCACTCCAACGCATCGGATTCTGTTAATACACACACGAACACATCACCAAAGGTGTTTTTAAGTCCTAGATAGGTCTAATAGGGCAGATATGGCAGTTGGAGGATTACCTGACAATTACCTGACAAAACGCTCTAACACGACGATGCTAGATATACAAAAGTAGCAAAAAATTCAGATGTCCTGAAATGCGCTCCAACGCATCGGATTCTGTTAATACACACACGAACACATCACCAAAGGTGTTTTTAAGCCCTAGATAGGTCTAATAGAGCAGATATGTCAGTTGGAGGATTACCTGACAAAACGTTCCAACACGACGATGCTGGCTATACAAAAGTAGCAAAAAATTCAGATGTCCTGAAATGCGCTCCAACGCATCGGATTCTGTTAATACACACACGAACACATCACCAAAGGTGTTTTTAAGTCCTAGATAGGTCTAATAGGGCAGATATGGCAGTTGGAGGATTACCTGACAAAACGCTCCAACACGACGATGCTAGCTATACAAAAGTAGCAAAAAATTCAGATGTCCTGAAATGCGCTCCAACGCATCGGATTCTGGTAATACACACACGAACACATCACCAAAGGTGTTTTTAAGTCCTAGATAGGTCTAATAGGGCAGATATGGCAGTTGGAGGATTACCTGACAAAACGCTCCAACACGACGATGCTAGCTATACAAAAGTAGCAAAAAATTCAGATGTCCTGAAATGCGCTCCAACGCATCGGATTCTGTTAATACACACACGAACACATCACCAAAGGTGTTTTTAAGTCCTAGATAGGTCTAATAGGGCAGATATGGCAGTTGGAGGATTACCTGACAAAACGCTCCAACACGACGATGCAAGCTATACAAAAGTAGCAAAAAATTCAGATGTCCTGAAATGCGCTCCAACGCATCGGATTCTGTTAATACACACACGAACACATCACCAAAGGTGTTTTTAAGTCCTAGATAGGTCTAATAGGGCAGATATGGCAGTTGGAGGATTACCTGACAAAACGCTCCAACACGACGATGCTAGCTATACAAAAGTAGCAAAAAATTCAGATGTCCTGAAATGCGCTCCAACGCATCGGATTCTGTTAATACACACACGAACACATCACCAAAGGTGTTTTTAAGTCCTAGATAGGTCTAATAGGGCAGATATGGCAGTTGGAGGATTACCTGACAATTACCTGACAAAACGCTCCAACACGACGATGCTAAAAAAATTCAAATGTCCTGAAATGCGCTCCAACGCATCGGATTCTGTTAATACACACACGAACACATCACCAAAGGTGTTTTTAAGTCCTAGATAGGTCTAATAGGGCAGATATGGCAGTTGGAGGATTACCTGACAATTACCTGACAAAACGACGATGCTAGCTTAACAAAAGTAGCAAAAAATTCAGATGTCCTGAAATGCGCTCCAACGCATCGGATTCTGTTAATACACACACGAACACATCACCAAAGGTGTTTTTAAGTCCTAGATAGGTCTAATAGGGCAGATATGGCAGTTGGAGGATTACCTGACAAAACGCTCCAACACGACGATGCTAGCTATACAAAAGTAGCAAAAAATTCAGATGTCCTGAAATGCGCTCCAACGCATCGGATTCTGTTAATACACACACGAACACATCACCAAAGGTGTTTTTAAGTCCTAGATAGGTCTAATAGGGCAGATATGGCAGTTGGAGGATTACCTGACAATTACCTGACAAAACGCTCCAACACGACGATGCTAGATATACAAAAGTAGCAAAAAATTCAGATGTCCTGAAATGCACTCCAACGCATCGGATTCTGTTAATACACACACGAACACATCACCAAAGGTGTTTTTAAGTCCTAGATAGGTCTAATAGGGCAGATATGGCAGTTGGAGGATTACCTGACAAAACGCTCTAACACGACGATGCTAGATATACAAAAGTAGCAAAAAATTCAGATGTCCTGAAATGCGCTCCAACGCATCGGATTCTGTTAATACACACACGAACACATCACCAAAGGTGTTTTTAAGTCCTAGATAGGTCTAATAGAGCAGATATGTCAGTTGGAGGATTACCTGACAAAACGTTCCAACACGACGATGCTGGCTATACAAAAGTAGCAAAAAATTCAGATGTCCTGAAATGCGCTCCAACGCATCGGATTCTGTTAATACACACACGAACACATCACCAAAGGTGTTTTTAAGTCCTAGATAGGTCTAATAGGGCAGATATGGCAGTTGGAGGATTACCTGACAAAACGCTCCAACACGACGATGCTAGCTATACAAAAGCAGCAAAAAATTCAGATGTCCTGAAATGCGCTCCAACGCAACGGATTCTGTTAATAGACACACGAACACATCACCAAAGGTGTTTTTAAGTCCTAGATAGGTCTAATAGGGCAGATATGGCAGTTGGAGGATTACCTGACAATTACCTGACAAAACGCTCCAACACGACGATGCTAGCTATACAAAAGTAGCAACAAATTCAGATGTCCTGAAATGCGCTCCAACGCATCGGATTCTGTTAATACACACACGAACACATCACCAAAGGTGTTTTTAAGTCCTAGATAGGTCTAATAGGGCAGATATGGCAGTTGGAGGATTACCTGACAATTACCTGACAAAACGCTCCAACACGACGATGCTAGCTATACAAAAGTAGCAAAAAATTCAGATGTCCTGAAATGCGCTCCAACGCATCGGATTCTGTTAATACACACACGAACACATCACCAAAGGTGTTTTTAAGTCCTAGATAGGTCTAATAGGGCAGATATGGCAGTTGGAGGATTACTTGACAAAACGCTCCAACACGACGATGCTAGCTATACAAAAGTAGCAAAAAATTCAGATGTCCTGAAACGCGCTCCAACGCATCGGATTCTGTTAATACACACACGAACACATCACCAAAGGTGTTTTTAAGTCCTAGATAGGTCTAATAGGGCAGATATGGCAGTTGGAGGATTACCTGACAAAACGCTCCAACACGACGATGCTGGCTATACAAACGTAGCAAAAAATTCAGATGTCCTGAAATGCGCTCCAACGCATCGGATTCTGTTAATACACACACGAACACATCACCAAAGGTGTTTTTAAGTCCTAGATAGGTCTAATAGGGCAGATATGGCAGTTGGAGGATTACCTGACAAAACGCTCCAACACGACGATGCTAGCTATACAAAAGTAGCAAAAAATTCAGATGTCCTGAAATGCGCTCCAACGCATCGGATTCTGTTAATACACACACGAACACATCACCAAAGGTGTTTTTAAGTCCTAGATAGGTCTAATAGGGCAGATATGGCAGTTGGAGGATTACCTGACAAAACGCTCCAACACGACGATGCTAGCTATACAAAAGTAGCAAAAAATTCAGATGTCCTGAAATGCGCTCCAACGCATCGGATTCTGTTAATACACACACGAACACATCACCAAAGGTGTTTTTAAGTCCTAGATAGGTCTAATAGGGCAGATATGGCAGTTGGAGGATTACCTGACAATTACCTGACAAAACGCTCCAACACGACGATGCTAGCTATACAAAAGCAGCAAAAAATTCAGATGTCCTGAAATGCGCTCCAACGCATCGGATTCTGTTAATAGACACACGAACACATCACCAAAGGTGTTTTTAAGTCCTAGATAGGTCTAATAGGGCAGATATGGCAGTTGGAGGATTACCTGACAATTACCTGACAAAACGCTCCAACACGACGACGCTAGCTATACAAAAGTAGCAAAAAATTCAGATGTCCTGAAATGCGCTCCAACGCATCGGATTCTGTTAATACACACACGAACACATCACCAAAGGTGTTTTTAAGTCCTAGATAGGTCTAATAGGGCAGATATGGCAGTTGGAGGATTACTTGACAAAACGCTCCAACACGACGATGCTAGCTATACAAAAGTAGCAAAAAATTCAGATGTCCTGAAATGCGCTCCAACGCATCGGATTCTGTTAATACACACACGAACACATCACCAAAGGTGTTTTTAAGTCCTAGATAGGTCTAATAGGGCAGATATGGCAGTTGGAGGATTACCTGACAATTACCTGACAAAACGCTCCAACACGACGATGCTAGCTATACAAAAGCAGCAAAAAATTCAGATGTCCTGAAATGCGCTCCAACGCATCGGATTCTGTTAATAGACACACGAACACATCACCAAAGTTGTTTTTAAGTCCTAGATAGGTCTAATAGGGCAGATATGGCAGTTGGAGGATTACCTGACAATTACCTGACAAAACGCTCCAACACGACGATGCTAGCTATACAAAAGTAGCAAAAAATTCAGATGTCCTGAAATGCGCTCCAACGCATCGGATTCTGTTAATACACACACGAACACATCACCAAAGGTGTTTTTAAGTCCTGGATAGGTCTAATAGGGCAGATATGGCAGTTGGAGGATTACCTGACAATTACCTGACAAAACGCTCCACCACGACGATGCTAGCTATACAAAAGCAGCAAAAAATTCAGATGTCCTGAAATGCGCTCCAACGCATCGGATTCTGTTAATAGACACACGAACACATCACCAAAGGTGTTTTTAAGTCCTAGATAGGTCTAATAGGGCAGATATGGCAGTTGGAGGATTACCTGACAATTACCTGACAAAACGCTCCAACACGACGATGCTAGCTATACAAAAGTAGCAAAAAATTCAGATGTCCTGAAATGCGCTCCAACGCATCGGATTCTGTTAATACACACACGAACACATCACCAAAGGTGTTTTTAAGTCCTAGATAGGTCTAATAGGGCAGATATGGCAGTTGGAGGATTACCTGACAAAACGCTCCAACACGACGATGCTAGCTATACAAAAGTAGCAAAAAATTCAGATGTCCTGAAATGCGCTCCAACGCATCGGATTCTGTTAATACACACACGAACACATCACCAAAGGTGTTTTTAAGTCCTAGATAGGTCTAATAGGGCAGATATGGCAGTTGGAGGATTACCTGACAATTACCTGACAAAACGCTCCAACACGACGATGCTAGCTATACAAAAGCAGCAAAAAATTCAGATGTACTGAAATGCGCTCCAACGCATCGGATTCTGTTAATAGACACACGAACACATCACCAAAGGTGTTTTTAAGTCCTAGATAGGTCTAATAGGGCAGATATGGCAGTTGGAGGATTACCTGACAATTACCTGACAAAACGCTCCAACACGACGACGCTAGCTATACAAAAGTAGCAAAAAATTCAGATGTCCTGAAATGCGCTCCAACGCATCGGATTCTGTTAATACACACACGAACACATCACCAAAGGTGTTTTTAAGTCCTAGATAGGTCTAATAGGGCAGATATGGCAGTTGGAGGATTACTTGACAAAACGCTCCAACACGACGATGCTAGCTATACAAAAGTAGCAAAAAATTCAGATGTCCTGAAATGCGCTCCAACGCATCGGATTCTGTTAATACACACACGAACACATCACCAAAGGTGTTTTTAAGTCCTAGATAGGTCTAATAGGGCAGATATGGCAGTTGGAGGATTACCTGACAATTACCTGACAAAACGCTCCAACACGACGATGCTAGCTATACAAAAGCAGCAAAAAATTCAGATGTCCTGAAATGCGCTCCAACGCATCGGATTCTGTTAATAGACACACGAACACATCACCAAAGTTGTTTTTAAGTCCTAGATAGGTCTAATAGGGCAGATATGGCAGTTGGAGGATTACCTGACAATTACCTGACAAAACGCTCCAACACGACGATGCTAGCTATACAAAAGTAGCAAAAAATTCAGATGTCCTGAAATGCGCTCCAACGCATCGGATTCTGTTAATACACACACGAACACATCACCAAAGGTGTTTTTAAGTCCTGGATAGGTCTAATAGGGCAGATATGGCAGTTGGAGGATTACCTGACAATTACCTGACAAAACGCTCCACCACGACGATGCTAGCTATACAAAAGCAGCAAAAAATTCAGATGTCCTGAAATGCGCTCCAACGCATCGGATTCTGTTAATAGACACACGAACACATCACCAAAGGTGTTTTTAAGTCCTAGATAGGTCTAATAGGGCAGATATGGCAGTTGGAGGATTACCTGACAATTACCTGACAAAACGCTCCAACACGACGATGCTAGCTATACAAAAGTAGCAAAAAATTCAGATGTCCTGAAATGCGCTCCAACGCATCGGATTCTGTTAATACACACACGAACACATCACCAAAGGTGTTTTTAAGTCCTAGATAGGTCTAATAGGGCAGATATGGCAGTTGGAGGATTACTTGACAAAACGCTCCAACACGACGATGCTAGCTATACAAAAGTAGCAAAAAATTCAGATGTCCTGAAATGCGCTCCAACGCATCGGATTCTGTTAATACACACACGAACACATCACCAAAGGTGTTTTTAAGTCCTAGATAGGTCTAATAGGGCAGATATGGCAGTTGGAGGATTACCTGACAAAACGCTCCAACACGACGATGCTAGCTATACAAAAGTAGCAAAAAATTCAGATGTTCTGAAATGCGCTCCAACGCATCGGATTCTGTTAATACACACACGAACACATTACCAAAGGTGTTTTTAAGTCCTAGATAGGTCTAATAGGGCAGATATGGCAGTTGGAGGATTACCTGACACTTACCTGACAAAACGCTCCAACACGACGATGCTAGCTATACAAAAGCAGCAAAAAATTCAGATGTCCTGAAATGCGCTCCAACGCATCGGATTCTGTTAATAGACACACGAACACATCACCAAAGTTGTTTTTAAGTCCTAGATAGGTCTAATAGGGCAGATATGGCAGTTGGAGGATTACCTGACAATTACCTGACAAAACGCTCCAACACGACGATGCTAGCTATACAAAAGTAGCAAAAAATTCAGATGTCCTGAAATGCGCTCCAACGCATCGGATTCTGTTAATACACACACGAACACATCACCAAAGGTGTTTTTAAGTCCTGGATAGGTCTAATAGGGCAGATATGGCAGTTGGAGGATTACCTGACAATTACCTGACAAAACGCTCCAACACGACGATGCTAGCTATACAAAAGTAGCAAAAAATTCAGATGTCCTGAAATGCGCTCCAACGCATCGGATTCTGTTAATACACACACGAACACATCACCAAAGGTGTTTTTAAGTCCTAGATAGGTCTAATAGGGCAGATATGGCAGTTGGAGGATTACCTGACAAAACGCTCCAACACGACGATGCTAGCTATACAAAAGTAGCAAAAAATTCAGATGTCCTGAAATGCGCTCCAACGCATCGGATTCTGTTAATACACACACGAACACATCACCAAAGGTGTTTTTAAGTCCTAGATAGGTCTAATAGGGCAGATATGGCAGTTGGAGGATTACCTGACAATTACCTGACAAAACGCTCCAACACGACGATGCTAGCTATACAAAAGCAGCAAAAAATTCAGATGTCCTGAAATGCGCTCCAACGCATCGGATTCTGTTAATAGACACACGAACACATCACCAAAGGTGTTTTTAAGTCCTAGATAGGTCTAATAGGGCAGATATGGCAGTTGGAGGATTACCTGACAATTACCTGACAAAACGCTCCAACACGACGACGCTAGCTATACAAAAGTAGCAAAAAATTCAGATGTCCTGAAATGCGCTCCAACGCATCGGATTCTGTTAATACACACACGAACACATCACCAAAGGTGTTTTTAAGTCCTAGATAGGTCTAATAGGGCAGATATGGCAGTTGGAGGATTACTTGACAAAACGCTCCAACACGACGATGCTAGCTATACAAAAGTAGCAAAAAATTCAGATGTCCTGAAATGCGCTCCAACGCATCGGATTCTGTTAATACACACACGAACACATCACCAAAGGTGTTTTTAAGTCCTAGATAGGTCTAATAGGGCAGATATGGCAGTTGGAGGATTACCTGACAATTACCTGACAAAACGCTCCAACACGACGATGCTAGCTATACAAAAGCAGCAAAAAATTCAGATGTCCTGAAATGCGCTCCAACGCATCGGATTCTGTTAATAGACACACGAACACATCACCAAAGTTGTTTTTAAGTCCTAGATAGGTCTAATAGGGCAGATATGGCAGTTGGAGGATTACCTGACAATTACCTGACAAAACGCTCCAACACGACGATGCTAGCTATACAAAAGTAGCAAAAAATTCAGATGTCCTGAAATGCGCTCCAACGCATCGGATTCTGTTAATACACACACGAACACATCACCAAAGGTGTTTTTAAGTCCTGGATAGGTCTAATAGGGCAGATATGGCAGTTGGAGGATTACCTGACAATTACCTGACAAAACGCTCCACCACGACGATGCTAGCTATACAAAAGCAGCAAAAAATTCAGATGTCCTGAAATGCGCTCCAACGCATCGGATTCTGTTAATA